>JARKIC010000612.1:0-228589 GCA_029378375.1 Mycena olivaceomarginata
GTACGACAATACATCGACGAGGACGGCACGCTGTACGCTGACACGGTGGGCATGGGGCATGGGCGGCAGCTCGTCGCGCTCGCGCTCGCCGTCGCCAGCCCCCGGTGCCGCGCGCGTCGCCGGCCTGTTTCCGCCGCACTGTGCCGATGCAGCACCCCTCCCGAGCCACCCGGGCCAGCTCGAGCACGCCGTGGCGGCGTACCAGCCGACATCGCCCCCACACCCCAACAGCAGCAACAACAGCAGCTCGCGCCTCCCCCCGCAGCGCCGCACGGCCCGCGCCTACCCGGCGCGGTGGGCATCTCGCGCACGCCGTCACGCCCGCACTGGGTGTGGGCGAGCTGGCGAACGGCGCGAGCGCTATGCGCGTCGGCGGCGCGGCGGCGGGGCCGAGGGGGGAGAGCACACGGGGGTCAATCGACGACGAGATGCGCGAGGCGTCGTCGTATCGCGAGTATGATTCGACGAGGACGAGGATGGGATCCAGATGGGCGGATATACCAGCCGAGCGAGAAGGCGCTGGGGAAGCGCAGGGTCGAGGCAGATCCGTACGACCTTGGGCGTGAGCGTTTGTCTTTCTCTCTTTCTCTCCCTCCTTCCTTACCTCCCTGTCTCCTTTCCCTCTCCCTTCCTTATCTGGATTGATTATTAATTCTCACTCCTCCTCCGCAGAACCGCTCGACGACGACCTCTCCTGGGGCAGAAGGACAACTTCGACGACCGGCCCGGCTCGGACGAGGAGGACACGCCGGAGCAGATCTGGGCGCACCACCTGCACCCCGCGACCACTTGTTTACGACGCCGGCCGCGGAGCGGACGCAGCAGCGGATCGGCAGGGACACGTCAGCGCGCTGAGTGTCACTGGGGGTGCATTGACCATGCGCTTCGTGCGTTCTTGGCCCTTCGATGGGGCGTTTCTTCGGTTCGATGGGTGGTACGTGTACGGGGACGGACGGGGCGTGTACGGGGCGCGTTTCTTATGACGGTGTACTTCGTTTTATCGGGGGGCAGAGTGTGTGTATGCTACACTGGGAGGATAGAGCGTCGTCGTGGGCGCTGTAGTACAAATAACATTATAACCATCGCATGTAATGCCGCTCACATTTGCATTATTTATTCGACTTCGGGTCTGTTCTACTATTCTACGTCTCCCTGTGCATGTGACTACAGTATTTCGAAGTGGGGGATTTGTCAAATGTATTAGTGCCAAATGCGGACGGTCAAAGCGTGAGTTCGCGATAGTACGTCATCTCTGATAATATAGATCTTCAGCATAAAATAACTCAAGACGCAAAATCTGGGAGGAAACGCTGGATCAAATGGATAAGTGGCAAGGAAAGATCAGATACGACACGACATCTGAACACAACGAACTCGAAGACTACGGTTACATTATTGCTGACCCTGTCGAGGTTTAATACCGCCATGGTCCGTGTCTATCATTACAGGTAACTCTACG
This sequence comes from Mycena olivaceomarginata, assembly GCA_029378375.1. Classification (NCBI taxonomy): domain Eukaryota; kingdom Fungi; phylum Basidiomycota; class Agaricomycetes; order Agaricales; family Mycenaceae; genus Mycena; species Mycena olivaceomarginata. Next base: position 1,460 of record JARKIC010000612.1, read on the forward strand.
GTGAACTCGGAAGCCACAGCAGGTGCATGTACGCCCGTATTCTTCCGGAAACACGACAGGTTTATTTTCGTGCCGTCTGCCCCATCTATAGCTTCAGGTCCTAGAACCTCGAATCTAAATTTTCGATAGAGGAACCTGCATAGGAATTCGGTGTCAAAATATAAAGTAAGAATCTTACCATTAACGCTGAAAGGTGCACATACCACCGATTCGCCGACCGTTCCAACCACAATGTCCGTGGAGGTAAGTTTGGCCTTCCAGACATGCTTTTGTAAATCCGCTTAATATTGGGGGGGAGAAAATCTTTTCGTCAACTGCGGCTACCATGGTGATCCCATATCCTTTATTTTCATGTTCCAGCAGAACACCAAAGACCTGCAAGTGGTACGGAGCGAATTGCGGGCCGGGTCCATACAAAGGAAGGGGCACTGCGTTCACCAGAAACATGTACTGCTTATAAGGTGCACCCACTGCTCCTTGCTTGGAATTAAACGTGCGAAGTCACCACGAAGTTGAATGGAATCCGAGTAAATATTGCTTGAAAGGCTGTAAACTCCGCGCGTATTAGTGATAATGTTGCAACACTCCCAAGTTGAACTGTGGGAAGAAAATGAAATTTACTTATTTATCGGAGAGGGATTGAAAGTTCAACTTTCAGCTTGTGTGCTAACGTAGTAGCATCACTGGTACATCAGCTACTATCTTTTGCTTGGAACCGCGGTTTGCTGATCGCGCCGCTCTTGTAACAAAACGCGTTCCAGCCGTTCAGATCCAATAGGCAGGATATTGCGCGAGCTATAGAAACTCATACAGAAATTCAGGGAGACCGTTTGATGACGATTTCGTTACGGCCTGCAAAGACTACAGAAGCCAAGGATCGGCACTCACTCCCTAACATCCAAAAACCTGTTCCACAAAGCACTGCAAGTAAAGTCCTGCAAATGGAATGAACTTCAACCCAGTGAAGAAACAGTACCTGATCACGCACCATCGAATCGCTTCCCACGACTTGCACGACATTGTTCAGCTCAACGTTGCCGTTGTATGCAAGCTTCACCAAAGTTGTGGTCCGGTTCCCAGGGATGTACTTCGGCCAGCCAGGCGCAGGCGAAACCGTGGGATTCTTGACGAAATTAGCGACCAACGTCTGCATCGTGTGCGAGAGTGTGGCTTCGGCTGCTGTTGCGGTTGTGCGATTGAAAGTCCCGAATATCTCGGGAACTGTTGATTAATTAGGTCAGCGGAAGGACACGCGCCTCGCGCTGGAGAACGTACGTTCAGATGAGTGCCACGTGCCAGCACCTGGGAAGAGTTGTAAATCCGCAAAACGGGTCCTATCGGATGCAGTCACTCAGTCAGCGCAAGGTCGCATGAAGTGAACGGCTAGAGAGATATACCATAGGTGTACCGAAATATGTTCGCGATTCCCGCACCAACGGCGGCACCACTCCAAAGCGCAGCAGGGCTGCTTGGCGTTAGATACAAGCGTCCCCAGAAATCAAATAACCTACCAGAGGAACAACTCGTCCCTGCTGACCGCTGAAATAATGCTGGAGTCGTTCAAGCCCGGGTAGAGCGGTCGAACCTCGGCAGCAGTAACGAGACCAGCGAAGAAGGAATCGAGAAACGCGGAGAGATCTGTGAGGCCGACCGCAACAATGGTTCCATCATCCTGCGTATTTCCAATAACGAAGGGAACTCTTGCTGTTTTTCCGGTACGGATGCGCTCCAGGGGATCCGAAAACACGGTGAGACTACGAGGGATTAAATTGATCCAAAGGCTCGAATTGGTGGACATACTTGTCAACAATAGGCGCGAACATGCCACTGGTGGGGCCATCTGTGAAGTTTTGGATAACCGCCGCAGGAACTTGCTTCAGGCACGCAAGTCGTCCTGAACCAGGCGCTTGGGCGCATCCAACCGCGGCCGAAAAGTTGTTGAATGATACAAAAGACGGAATGGGGGGCGTTGAGACTTGTGCTAAAGAAAGCATTATGGCAGCTCGGAATGGTGCCTTGCCCGGATTATGCCGTGAAATAGCAGAGCTGACCGATTGAGACCCAGCAGATTGACCCTAGAGTGCACACTTGAATATTTCGTAAGTTCAACAGCATTGGGCGAACCATTATTGTCACTTGGTCAGGATCCCCGCCAAACTTGGCAATGTTCTCTTGAACCCAACGAAATGCCAATTCTATGAAAGAGAGCTGTGAGAAGTAGACGATTCCTAGGCAAAATTCACCCACCTTGGTCGAGAAAGCCTAAATTATTTCCTGCGAGGGGAAGATCCGGGCTACCAGGGAACCCAAAAACGTTGGTTCGATAGTTCAGCGTCACGACTATGATGGCTTGATTCGCCGCCAACGACATTCCATCATACTCGGGGACAGAGGCTGTCCCGAATGTCAGGGCTCCGCCGTGTATCCAGATCAAGACCGGAAGTTTTTGGTTTCGAGACGCAGGGGCCCACACGTTACTGGAAAATTAGTTTCAGTTGCTGAGGAATGGTGCAAGAGGACTGATTTACAGGAAGAGACAATCTTCATTCTCCGGGGGAGGATCTGAAGGATTGTTGAATAAGAATCGATCAAGCGCCGAGCTTGCAAAGGGGAATTGCTGGAGGCAGGAAGGCCCCAGATTCGTAGCGTTTTGGATGCGGGTCGAAATGAACGGTACAGGTGGCTCCCAACGTAGTGCGCCGGTCGGAGGTTGTGCATAGCGCTGGGATTCCAGTCAAGCATGGTGTGAATACAAATGGAGGAACTGGATTCACAATGCCTTTGAACGATGAAACTGGGGCGAGTATTTAATCGACGTTTCTCGGACCGCAAGGCAACTTACCTCCGTTGGTCTTGGAACCGTGCAACAGCCCCGAAGTCGTGCTAACGAGCACAGGAGTCGCCGAGCAGACGGAGGCGTAAACAGCCAAAACTAGAGCACAAGAAATCCGCATTGCGACGCTGCGAGTGGGAAGAGCCTGAGAGTGCTCGGTTCCAACTCAAACTCCAGTCCCACGACATTGACTCACGGGTGACAGGGAATGGGTTGGCCTGCCAGCTTGTGTTGTACTGTGGTGGCTTCCCCACTCCTCCCCAAAGCTTCCCGATGCGATCAGGTAGGACACAAACTGCTACAGTTTCATGGTCTTTCAAAGGATCCGGAGGACTGTTTTCAACAAATTTCCAGAAGACTTGGAAATGCCAAGTCGATCCCAAGTTGTCATTCTGGGCGACGGCGACAAGACGGCGACGGGAATGGTAAGGAAGTGACCAAAACGTGACGTCACGCGTAGTCGAAATTCTTGCAAGTTGCAAGCAAGTTGCCAACATCCGCTCCCGTGGAGCTGTTGGAGTAAATGACTCGAGTATGACTCGGCAAGCCGCCAGTCTACTACGGACCACGTAGCGTATTTATTATGACTGTATTCGCGACTCATTATGACTCACATGTTTAGTATATAAGTAACTTGTTCACCGCTATGCCAATAATCATCGTATCTTTCCCCACCATCTCTGTGTGATCCCGTAAGGCCGGACAGTCGTCTACACGCTCGCGCGTGTTTGGGTAAGCTTCATTATACTGCGCTATTAGGTTATGGGCCCCGGCCCTGCCTACTAATCACACAGAACACTCACCGAAACTTTGACTTCATTTTACCTGCCCCGACAATTCAATAGACTCTTGTTATAATACAGAGATACTTTACCAATCCAATCATTCCCATGTCCGAACACTCTTCAACTCGTATTGAGCTCCTCAATGAGGAGAACTGGATGCCGTGGAAGCGTCGCGCATTAGCGATACTCCGAGACAACGACCTTGAGGGTTTAGTTGATGGCACCGAGGCGCATCCGACGATCACGAATCCGACGGCGCCAACTGCAGACGAGAGGAAATTGATTTTAGCATGGAAGAAGAGAGATGGAAAGGCTAGAAGCAAAATTGAGCTTGCCTTGGGTAATTCCCAAATGGTTCATATTGCAGGAGCAGCAACGGCGGCACAGATGTGGACGCAGTTGTGTACTGTGAAAGAGGCAAGTGGTCATTTGGGGATAATGTCATATCGGCGGAGACTTTACCGTACGATTGCCGACGAAGGCAGCGACAATCGCGGCCCACATCACGGAGCTGCGTTCAATTCAAGAGCAACTCAATATCATGGATAGCCTGGTATCGGACCAGGAGTTCCTCATCGCGTTGGTCACTTCACTCCCAGAATCATGGGATTCGTTCACAAGCTCGTACTTGGCAGCAAACAGCGGTAAGCTGACAGCAACCACAAATACCAACGTACCTTCATCCTCTACTGGGCCGGTGAGCCCCGTCACGATCACTTCACACGAACTGGTTGCCCTCATTCTTGAGGAGTATCGACGTAAGAAGGAGAAAGCCGGAGAATCTAGTGGATCATCAGCAATGTTCGGGAAGAACAATCAGCACAGCAAATCCGGCACGCACGCGAAAGACGGATGCTTCAATTGCGGAGCCACAGGCCATATGGTGAAGGATTGCTGGAGTAAGGGAGGCGGCAAAGAAGGCCAGCGCCCCGAGAACTACAGTGGCAAAGGCAAAGGGAAATGGAAAGGTAAGAGACAAGGAAATAAAGCTAACCAAGGTACGCCACCAGAATTCCGAGGACTCAAACCACCATGCATCATTCATGGCTGTCCATTCCGACAAACCCCACTTTGATTCGCGTCTGTCGAGAGACGCGTGGCTAGCCGATTCCGGCTGTACGGTCCATATCGCCAATAAACGGGAAGTGTTCTCGGATTATACTCCACTGGAGGGCGAAACTATCAACGGACTTGGCGACAATTCGGTAAAAGCCCACGGACGTGGGACTGTAATGCTTGAGTCAATTATCAATGGCGAACGGCAGACAGTTTCATTACACAATACCTTGTACGCACCTACAGCCACCAACAATTTGCTCTCAATTACTCGCATCGACGAGGCCGGAGGATCAGCCGCTTTCAAAAACGGGAAAGCAAACATTTATTCGAAGTCAGGGAAACTGTTTCTTGAAGGGAAGAAGGTAAACCGACTTTATTGGCTTGACGCAAAAACAGTCCTTCCCGGTAATCACGCGAATGTCGGAAATTCGGAGGGTAACAATCCCAACAGCTGGATGGCGTGGCACCGCCGTTACGGCCATGTATCTGACTCAACATTGGAGTTATTAGTTCGAAACGAGTCTGTAGAAGGATTCACCATTGATCCCAGCACGAAATCTGATGCGGATCTTTGCGAGGCTTGCATCGAAGCCAAGATGCATCGGAAGCCATTCCCGCACGAAGCCCTTCACCGGTCCGAGAACCCAGGAGAAGGCACACACAGCGACCTGTGGGGTCCTGCGCACACACGGTCAACCGAGGGGAATTATTATTACATCTCCTTTACCGATGATAAAAGCCGACGAATAACAGTTCTGTTTATGAAAAACAAGAACGAGGCCGAGACCAAGGTCCTGGACCATGTCGGGGTGGTTAGAACGTCAGTATGGCTACAAACTGAAGTGGATTCGTGTTGATGAAGGTGGAGAATACCTGAATAACAAACTCAAATTAGCACTTGCGGCCGAAGGGATCGAGCTTCGTCAGACAGCACCTTACTCACCATCGCAAAACGGCGTGGCTGAAAGGCTCAATCGCACGCTTGTGGAACTAGCCCGAGCGATGCTGGCCGAGAAGGATCTGCCAAAAAGTCTGTGGGAATGGGCGGTAACTCACGCCGCATACATCCGAAACCGATCGCCAACTAAAGCTTTACCTGACGGAATAACACCGCACGAGGCTTTCACGAAGGAGAAACCCAATGTTTCTCACTTTCAGGAATTCGGAGCGCCGGTCTGGATTTTTCGCGAGGATGTCAAAAGCTTATCGAAGCTAGACAAGCGGGCAATAAAACATATATTTTGTGGACATCTGGATGGTGCAAAAGCAGTCCGGTACTACGACACCAACACTCACCGCGTCAAAATCTCGCGCAACTTCAAATTCACTGACCCCTCCACCAAATTCACTGAAATTTTGATGGATGCACCATCCGAGGGGGAGAATAACGGGTCTACGAATGGCACATCAGCGAAACCGCCGTCAACTCCGCAGAAACCGACGCAGAACGTACCAGGGACATCGAATCCACCTGCAGCACCATCTACACCACCGCTGGCACCACCGCCATCGAGCGAGAAGACGCCGAAGCCCAAAGCGCCACTATCCGCGCCATCGACGCCTCGCATAGAGACAGAACCTGAGACAAAGGTTAATCAGCTAAATCCGACTCCACTTCGCAGGAAATTAACGCGCAACGTACCTGACCACAATTATCTGAAGCTAGGTAACCCCGCCGCTCGCAGAGAGCAGGCCCACCGTCCAAAATCGAGGACAACCGGAGGCCAATCCCCTCGCAGAGGACGAGGATCACGAGGGAAACCCAATCGCGAACTTTGCGCTCATGGCCGCAGCCGGTGAGATCGACCCTGGACAACCCAACATCCCCAAGAGCATCGCGGAGGCGAAAGCATCGTCGCAATGGCCGCAGTGGGAAGAGGCAATTAATGCTGAACTGGAGAATCTGAAGGCAATGGGTACATGGGAGCTCGTGGAGTGTCCTGCGGAACGCAAACCTGTTGGCTGTCGTTGGGTATTCGACTTGAAAACAGATCAGCAAGGCAACATAGTTCGCTATAAAGCGAGACTAGTAGCAAAAGGCTACTCACAGATTCCAGGTGTCGATTATTTCGACACATTTGCCCCAGTCGTCCGTCTTGAATCCCTCCGAGCCCTCCTAGCGATAGCTGCTGTCAAAGATCTTGAGATGAGGCAGCTAGATGTGAAAGGAGCGTACTTGAATGGAGAATTGCAGGAAGAAGTGTTCATGGAACAACCTCCAGGTTACGACGATGGTTCTGGACGGAAATGTCGCCTCATGAGAACCTTGTACGGACTGAAGCAGTCAGGGAGAGAATGGAATCATAAACTGCATGGTTTACTCACGAAGAACGGCTTCGACCGCCTTGAAGTCGACCACGGTGTGTATCTACGCCAAATCAACGACAAATTTGTCATTATCACAGTATGGGTGGATGACTTACTGTTAATTGGCAACAGTGCCACCATGCTATCGGCTACACAAGCCGTCTTGGACCAAGAAGTCGAAATTACGGATCTCGGCGAACCCAAGAAGATCATCGGTATTGAGATATACCGCAACCGCACACAGCGAAGTATCCAGATTTCACAAGAGCACTACATAGACAGTGTCTTGAAGCATTTCGGCTACGACCAGTTGTCCGCGGTTACGACACCAATGGACCCGAATGTCGTTCTGGAGAAGAATTCAAGCCAGGGAAAGACTATCGACGAGCGAGGCTATAGCTTTTCCGAATACATGGGTAAGCTGATTTGGCCAGCAACAATCAGTCGTCCAGATATTGCGTATGCCGTTGGCAGAGTTGGAGCGTATGCAGCGAACCCGAGTGTAACACACTGGAGTGCGCTGAAAAGAGTGTTTCGGTACCTGAAGGGTACCCACAATCAGCGGATCACGTTCGGAGGCTCGGAATTTCGGTCCGACGCAACTTCTGTCTTCAACCACTATGGCGCGTACAGCGACGCCGACTTTGCGTCCAACCCGGATGACAGCAAATCTACATCTGGTTATGTCTACCTTCTTGCTGGTGGCCCTATTGCTTGGCACTCCAAGAAACAACCAACTGTCGCACTTAGCACCACGGAAGCAGAATATTCAGCACTCACTGCCGCCGTGCGACACGCAATTTGGCTTCGATATCTATTTGCTGCCCTCCCATTTGAATTCCCTCATCAAGAGTCAACACTCATCTACTCGGATAACCAGGCGGCAATTGCTATTGCTTGTGATCCTCAACATCACGCACGATCAAAACACTTTCGGATTGAGAATCATTTTATTCGAGAATGCATTGAACTAGGTATTATGGATGTCCAATATTGCTCAACAAATGAGATGATTGCAGACATTTTTACCAAGGCTTTACCCCGCATGAAGCACGAACAATTCCGTTCGGACATGGGATTACTGCCGGCTTGAGGGGGAGTGTTGGAGTAAATGACTCGAGTATGACTCGGCAAGCCGCCAGTCTACTACGGACCACGGTAGCGTATTTATTATGACTGTATTCGCGACTCATTATGACTCACATGTTTAGTATATAAGTAACTTGTTCACCGCTATGCCAATAATCATCGTATCTTTCCCCCACCATCTCTGTGTGATCCCGTAAGGCCGGACAGTCGTCTACACGCTCGCGCGTGTTTGGGTAAGCTTCATTATACTGCGCTATTAGGAGCATCTCAACATCCCGCAGCAATCGACCCCGAGCACCGGGCGCCAGGCGTTTCGCCGGTCCATCCAACGGTTCAGCCCCAAGCTAGGGTGGATACTCTTCAACCTCGCCGCGCCAGAATGGCCACTTGGCAAAGCCTGGGCCAATCTGGAGCCAGTGAAGTCGATGGAAGAAAAAATCGCTGCCCTGGCTAAGGAGGATGAGACCCCATGGAGCAGAGCCCACAGCAACTTTGCTAATATGGGTGGATTCGTGATAAAATTCGGCACGAAGAGTGACCTGACGACTGGCCCCAGTCCTGAAAGCAACCGTGACGATCCCGACCCTTCCAAACCGACTCCGGAACCAACCAGTATAAACCTTCCACATATTCACCCCAACAATAACCCTTCCACTTCTCGACGCTCTGACACTGTCGTCGATACTGAGCAGCACCGTGAGGAGGTTGGTGTCTTGGGGCTGAGACGCGACGAAGCAGCGATTCGTTCGGCCCGAAGAAGACATACCTTTTCCGCCACATATCACCCAGTTTCTGAACTCGGCTCGTGCAGGGTAACTCAATCAAGACTCAATAGTTCGCATTATGTGGATATCATGAAAATGCAGGTAGGTAGGTAGGTAGGATTACACGGCCGGTCCCGCTGAGGAACGCCGGGGCCCAGGAGGTATCGAAATGTACATGAAACGTTAGGTTCGGATCAAGCCACCTTCTCAGCTCACATGACCAGCACGTGCTTCGCAGCGCCTTCTGAGAAGGGGCTTGTTTCAAACTCAGAAAAAAAGGGGATGTGTTCGGCGTGTTCTCCTGCTACAGCAAACATGTCAAACCTCAGGGTCATTTAGAATCAGTTGTTATTATTAGCAATCCGCATGAGATGGCCTCCTCAGATTTGGCCTTTACTGCCTGAGAGCCTTATTATTCGGACGTTGATGTAGCGATGGAGAAAATGCATTCTGAACAAAGAGTTCCGCATTAAATTGTTGTTTGACAGTCTAAAAGAATTTTGAGGAGACAGAATTGTTGGGACATCAATTGCGATAGGGCTCCACCTTTGAAGTGTATCAAACGATCTAGAAATCAATTTTCTAGAGCAAAACAAAAAGAGACCAGCTTAGCGGCATGATTTGTCAGCATCGCGTCGCGTCTCTCCTGCCCTCTCCGTCCGCATCCCATGCCCACTGGGAAAAACAAACACCTCTCAACCCTCTCACAAATCATTTAAACCACTAGCATCATGCTGGATATCCTTTTCACCCTTCTATCGCCTCGCGGGTCACTTTCCCAAAATGGATGTTCAGAGAAAAGTGTGTGTTCTAAGCCAGAAAGTTCTTGAATCACTTGAGTTTTGGTGAACAATATTGTCGTAGAGACTCCCTGGTCTCATCGAGCCTATTAAATGTGTGGAATATAATGTAAATATATTTTGTTTGATGCCCATTTCTGCGGAACGACCCTTCCCAAAAGATACCGATTAACAACGATCTGGGGACACCAATGCCGGAACTGAGTTGATAGATCGAAAGGAATCAATTGAATAAGCACTTCAGCCCTCTACACCGAGGGATTCTGCTCAGAATTGCTGTAGATATTTGACTTCCAACACATCCCCTTTTTTCACGAGTTTGCGGCAAGCCTCTCTCCGAGATAGTCCGGCGCGCCGGACCGGAGACAGGCTTGCTCCGAACCTAATGAAACGTGCACACGAGTCTTCCGCACAAATCGGCTAGATTAATTGGCACGTGGACAAGACCAATGTTGCCGCAGCGACACAAGCGCTCGTGACGGCCAAAGCGTCATATCTTCAAAACGACTGGGAGGAGAGACGTTTCCTTAGCAGGTACAGGATTTAGTTCGGCAACCTTCTATATCTTCGCGGAGATGTCTGGTCGTCGACGCATCGCAGCTACCGCTGTAGGGCAGATCGGCTGGTTCGTTATTCAGCTCTGCGTCCGGCTTGCCGCGCGTCTTGCGACAAGCCAGCTGGAGATTCTTACTCTCGCGTATGCACTCTGCGCAGCGGTTACCTACTACCTGCTGCGCGATACTCCGAAGAACTGCCAATTCTCTATGATGTCGTACGCCATGCGAGCCCACCGGAGCTTTTTAGGATAGCACTAGCCGGTCTGATGCCATTCATTTTCCCGTTTCGTGGCAGCGTTTGGATCCCCAACTCTTACGTGCATGCTGAACATACCGCACCCAGACGCGGAATCCACCTTTCCATCACTCTCGGCGGCATCTTCGCTGTCGTTCTTCTTGGTTGCGTGCACTGCATTGCGTGGAATTTTGTCTTCCCAACAGACATCGAAAGGACCCTTTGGTAGGCCAGTTTCATTATAGCGGCTGCGGCGATACCAGTTGGTTTGTTGTTGAGGAAAGTCCAAGGCAGCCTCTTCCGGAGTCAGAGGGAATTATCTACGTCCTTTTCGTCTCGGTTTTTCAACCTTTCCACTGGATCCCTTATACTCATTTTCTTTGCATCGCGCATCTTCGTCGTGGTCGAAGCCCTGCGCTCCCTGGGCTTCCTACCCCCGTCCGCCTATGCCACAACATGGTCGGCCAACATACCACACATTGGCTAGTCCCCGTTTCGGTGTCCATACGTCCGGCCTGGGTTCAATGGGTAGCAGGTATTCCTTACATGTAATTATTCAGTGTCAATTCTTTTCTTGTTCGATGGGTAGCAAGTACCAAGAGCGGGCTCGGATGCTCGGATGCTCAAGTTTATCAATATAAAACTTGAAAAATCCAGTTCGGCACTGAGAGACTAGCTCGAGTTGGACACAAGACAATCACATTCCACACATACATAACGATAATCTATCTATTTTCACTGGATTACTTGTACACTATGTATCTTTGGACTTCTTCTTTCTACCTTACCTCTTTGATGAGCATCGCGTCGCGCTCGGGCCCTACACCGATCCACTCTACGGGCGCCTTGAGGAACTGCTCGATAAACTCGACGTACGCGCGGCACTTCTCGGGGAGGTCCTCGTACTTGCGCACATGCGCAATGGATGTCTCCCACCCAGGAAGCGTCACATACTCCACCTCGACCGCCGCCAGCACGCCCAGGTCCGCAGGGAAGCCCGCGAGCGGCACGCCGTCCGCGCCCTTGTACGCGACCGCGACCTGGATCTCGCGCAGCCCGTCGAGCACATCGAGCTTGGTGAGGTTGAGCGTGTCGTATCCGTTGATCAAGCACGAGTGGCGCAGCACGACGAGGTCGAGCCAGCCGCAGCGGCGCATGCGGCCTGTGGTCGCGCCGAATTCGTGCCCGACGGTCTGGAGGTGCTCACCCGTCGCGTTGAGCTGCTCGGTGGGGAACGGCCCACCACCGACGCGGGTGGTGTAGGCCTTAACGACGCCGATGGCGCGGCCGATGGCACGCGGGGGGAGGCCGAGGCCGGTGCAGACACCGCCGACGGTGGTGGCGGAGGAGGTGACGAAGGGGTACGTGCCGAAGTCGAGGTCGAGCATGGCAGCGTTGGCGCCTTCGACGAGGATGCGTTTGCCTGCCACGAGCGCTTGATGAAGGTACACCACGCTGTCGATTACATATGGCTTGAGGCGCTCAGCCAGCGCCTGGTTCCCAGTCAAAAATCCGGTACATGATAAAAAACCCCGCCGCACCTGATAACGTAGAATTTCGCCCTCTGTGTCGTATTCAAAGTGACCGTAGCGCTTGAAGCGGTTCTCGACGACCTTGCGGAACTTGTCCGCAAAAGTGGCTTGATCGAAGAGATGATGCACACGCAGGCCAGAGCGAGACGCCTTGCCAGAGTATGCTGGGCCGATGCCCTTCTTCGTGGTCCCGATGCTGGGTGGATAAGATCAGGCGCGATCGTACAAGATCAGGCGGCAAACCTCGAGCCGCCGAGCTCGACCTCTTTCAATCCATCCACGATCTGGTGAAAATCAAAGACGAGATGGGCGCGATCGGAGACGAAGAGACGGCCAGTGCAGTCAAGACCTACAAGGCGTTATCAGATACGATTTCATTCAAAAAATATCGAGGCGGACCCTGAGACTCTAGCGCATCGAGCTCTGCAAAGAACGAAGGAACGTGCACGACTACACCGTTTCCAATAAGACCCGTGCAGGAAGGATTGACCAGACCGCTAGGAAGGAGATGGAAAGCAAAAGTTGTTCGGACACCGTTGATTGGGACAACGATCGTATGGCCGGCGTTGTTTCCACCTGCCACATCTTGCACAGATATCGGCGTCGGCGGAGAGAATGTCGACGAGTTTTCCTTTGCCCTCGTCGCCCCACTGCGACCCCCAAGACTACCGAGACTGTCATGGTCAGGAGCAAAGCTGCGGAGATGCACGTGCGGAAGGGTGACGAGCGTTGGCGCGCAAGGTCACATCTCGGTCACACTTGTGCCTTTCTGCTTTCACCTCCTCGACGCCAAAAAGACGCGTTCTATGCCGGTCCTTACGCGCAGAGCTTCCAGGTGTATCGTTAGATGGCTCCCCAACGAAATTCTCGCAGAAGTGATACAAAATTTGGGTTCGAACTCGTATCGAGATTTGCTCGCCCTCTGTCGTACCTCACGGTTGATACACGGCCCTCGCAACTCCCATCCTCTACAGAAACATTCGTCTTTCGACAGTTACTGCGACACGCAGATTTTTTTTGACACTCAGAACTCACGCTGGCTCGCATCCCAGAGCGCGTCATGTCCGACTATTGACGGTGGGGACTCTTGGAAAGAACAATGTGTTGGTTTTGTTCCTCCAGCTGGGGGGTTGAATTTACACTGATGCATCGCAGAAATCTCCCCGCTGACCTAGTCAGCAATATCATCTCGTCTTCCAAGATTTTTCGTCGTCTTCAGTGTCTGGAACTTTATGTCATCGGTCCATTAGGCCCTCTCCTGCAGGAGTCGAACTTTCCGGAGCTACGCGCCCTAAATTCTAATGTGGATATATCTTTCTCTGCGGCTCTCCGGGAGTTATCAACCGCCACCTTGTCGCTGACCTCCCTCGACCTCTTCCCAACCGAGGACTTCGTGGCCGAGATTGGTTCCATATCTCTTCCCATCTCAGGAACTACACCGGCCCTGGTCGCTACGCGTCTGGCCTGGTTGTGGGAGACAAATCACTCGAAACAGTCACCGTTATTTGGGAGGCGGAGGATCCCAGTCTGGGGCCCGCGTGGGCGGCGCTTGGAGCTTGCACAGAAGCCACAATCTCAGCGCTCGCTCTGGGGACCTTCTGCGACAGAATCTCCGCCGTCGATCTACTTCGCTGCGCGGCCCCAAAATATGCCTCACCTAGCCATCGTTGACCTGCGCAGGATGCACAATACCGCAGACCGTATGCCTCTGGCAAGCACTGCAACCTTCATTTTGACTTGTTGCTCATTTCCCTATTTAGAACACTGCCCAGGAAATTGCGCACATCCTCGTACGCTTCACGGGACTGTGTGTTCTCAAATTCGATTCCGCCGCCGATGCGCAAGATGTCGACAATCAGGATATGGAGGCAGATCACCGGATCGTAGTCTCTTGGGGTAAAGCATGCAATACACTGTGCTTGATAGTGCTGCGTACGTCGACCAGTGGGCATGTTGGCGATGGTTCTCATTGTTCTGTTGGCAGATGGACGTCTCTGGAAAGGCATGCACGAAGTCTGGGACCTGTACAGAAAGCACAGTTATTCGTAGGCTGGCACGATGCAAAGTAGATCGCTCGGGTGTTTTCAATACAATCACATTGCATCCGTTCACTGCTCCCTATTGCAACCCTTCAAGATCAAAAATAGCCGGTCTTTCGGGGACCATTCGAACCGTTTAAATAGGGCGTTTTTCTCAATGAGCTTTGAGCACCGCTTCAAAATGCGAATTTCTTCTGTTCTCGTTTTGGCGGTTTACGCCTCCGTCTGCTCTGCGGCTCCGGCGCTCATTCATACGACTTCGGGGCTCTTGCAAGGTTCCGTGGCCAATGGAGGTGAGCTGCCTTGCCGTTTGAGGAACTTTCAATTAAATATTCCCCAAAGTTTCATCCTTCAAAGGCATCGTAAATCTACTCTTGTCTCTGATTTCTTCCCACCATGAATCAAATGTCAGCGATTGCACAACCTCCGACCGGCGCACTACGTTGGGAGCCACCTGTCCCCTTCATTTCAACACGCCTTCAAAACGTTACGACTCTGGGCCCTTCCTGCCTCCAACAATTCCCTTTTGCAAGTTCGGCTCTTGACCAGTTCTTATTCAACAATCCCGCAGATCCTCCTGCGGAAAATGAGGACTGTCTCTTCCTGTAAATTCGATTAAACACCTTCATAAAATCTGAGTACGACTAACTAACTTTACAGCAACGTGTGGGCCCCCGCGTCTCAAAATCGAAAGCTCCCTGTGCTGGTGTGGATATACGGTGGAGCGTTGAGCTTTGGAACAGCCTCTCTCCCCCGCCTATGATGGAACATCTTTCGCGGCGAATCAAGAGATCATATTGGTCACCTTCAACTATCGAACTAACGTCTTCGGCTTCCCTGGTAGCCCGGATCTCCCCCTCGCAGGAAATAATTTGGGTTTCCTCGACCAAGGCGAGTAAGCTTCTCAGTGATAATTCTCTACTTCTCACGCCTCTTTCTCCTAGAACTTGCGTTTTTATGGGTCCAAGACAACATCGCCAACTTTGGCGGGGATCCTGACCAAGTAACAATAATGGTCGGTCACTTGCTGTTCGGGTTGGGAAAATGCCTGATTTGCATGTCCCAGGGTCAATCCGCTGGATCTCAATCGGTCAGCTCTGCCATTTCACGCCATACTTCTGGAAACGCACCATTCCGGGCTGGCATAATGCTGTCCGGAGCACAAGTGTCAATGGTGCCCATTCCTTCTTTCACCTCGTTCAACAACTTTTCGACTGCGGTTGGATGCACGCAAGCACCTGGACCAGGGCGGCTTGCCTGTTTGAAACAAGTTCCTGCGGCAACTATCCGAAACTTCACCAATGGACCCGCCAGCGGCTCTTTCGCGCCTGTCGTTGACGAGTATGTCCGCCAATTCTAGCTTTTCACTCGATTATAACTACAACCCTCCCTTGCAGTGTTACCGTATTCTCGGACCCTCTGCAGCGCATTCGTACCGGATTAACAGCGAGAGTACCCTTCATCATTGGAAATACGCAGGATGACGGGTCTGTTTCGCGCTGGGCCTGACAGATCTCTCCGCGTTCCTCACTACTACCTTCGCTGGCCTGGTCACTGCCGACCAGGTCCGACCGCTCTATCCGGGCCTGAACGACTCCCAAATTATTTCCGAGATAATCAAGGACGCCGAGTTCCTCTGGTCAGTAATTTAAATTCCGGTGTATTCTCTTACCTAACGCCCAAGCAGCCCTGCGGAGCTGTGGAGTGGCGCCGCAGTCGGTGCGGGAGTCGCAAACGTATTTAGGTATACGTACGGTATATATTCAGTATTTCACTTCACGCGACGTTCCACTGACTGCACCCGCCATCAGGCGCGGTTTTTGCGGATCTCCAACTCTTCCCAGGCGCTGGGGCGTGGCACTCCTCTGAACGCGCGTCGTTCCCCATCGAGTAGCGAGTCCTTGTGCTGACTTTGTTAACAGTTCCCGAGATATTCGGGACATTCATAGCCGCAACTGCGACACCTGCCGAGGCCACCCTCTCGCACACGATGCAGACGCTGGTGGCTAATTTCGTGAAAAATCCCACCGTCGCACCTGCGCCAAACTGGCCCAAGTACGTTCCAGGGAACAGGACCACGACTTTGGCGAAGCTTGCGTATAGCGGGAACGTCGAGGCGAACAACGTCGTGCAGTCTGTGCAAAGTGACTCAATCGTGCGTGACTAGGCATTATTCACTGGCTTTTTCTTATTTTCCCCAGGACTTTCAATGCAACGCTTTGTGGAACAGGTTTTTGGACATCAGGGTGTGAATGCCGATTCCTGAAGCCTTTTTGTTCTTTGTATTATATCAATAGTATTGTGAACGGGCTACCTGTTCCGCAACACTTACTCGGCCAAAATGATTTGGCTTCGAACAAACTCAGCGCAGCGGATCCGAACGGCTGCGGTTACAGCAAGTTGAGTTGTTGGCAGAGTTTAGAAAACTGGAGCAAATAAACTAAACATATGGATGTCCGGAAAACTCCGAATTCTTCCCACGGTTCAACCATCTATCCAGCGCCAGAATTTTTGGGAGTCAGCCCGCCCGGGTTTTCCAGAGGTACACAACCCGTTGAAAAATACAAGGAGTAATAAACCTGATCGAATAATACGTAATGAAAAGTGCTCAGCTGCCTTCCCTTGAACTTCTTTTCTGGCTGCTACCTACAAAAGTGTCTAAATCGAATTCGTAGCCGCAGCAATAAATCAAGCATGGTCACGCAGTCGAACTATCTCCCATCGCCTTGTCAAAGCCTGACCCTTCACGGCGAGAGAAAACCAGAGAAGACAGAGTAATAGAGCGCGAATTACTCTGTTGTTGTCCTGAATGTTCGAGTGTAGAGTGAAGATATTTCTCCGTGTTGCGAGTCCATGCTTTGCCTTGAGAGACACGAAAAATGATCAAAAGTGGAGCAATAATCTGGGAGAGCGTTAGTCGCTTTGAACATTAACTGGATTCATACTGACTTGTACGTTTGCCAGTGCTGAAAGAAAAACATATTGGATGGGATTGTTTACGGCGAACAATATGATGAAAATCAGGGAGAATGTCGAATAAGGGCGCATGATTCGACGAGCATTGCGGCCACACCGATATATGGTTCGGGAGTTGTCGGAAGAACCTATTGGCGGAGTGGGTAAGTGAACGTGTTGATGCGCCGAGGGAGTTTGTAAACCTAGGAGGCGCTGCAATCGTCCCCTTGCCACCAGCAGCCGCGCAATCATTATTCCCGTCGCAATTACGGTCATTGAAACCGACAAAACGAAATATGGAAGTGCAAAGTTGATCGTTCCATTGGCCCACAATGATCCAAAAGGATGCGATGTCTGGATTATCAACATGATACCCATTGCTAGGTTCCGGATGTATGCGTCAGTTCTCAACGGATAAGACTGCGTTGAACAGAGACCTATTGTTCCGAGTACATCAAGGTTGAAAAGTGACAATTAATTTGGTGTAAGGGGATCCGTGGTGTAGGACAACCAATCGCCAGAGCTAAGGGGAATGTTCAATCCATACACCACGACAAACTCGAGTCGGGCTAACCAATAAACCGTCGGCCATCCAGTTGGCCAATATGTAACTGACATTGCTCGCAATGCCAACCGGTGCTGAGAATAGCACGAAGTTATTATAGGCCTCTGGACCCCCGGGGAAGTCGCGGTGCTGCACGTAGGAGATCGTCGTCGCATGGACAGTTGTAACGGTATACATTGTCCCGAAAACGCACATCACCGAGATGTAGCCCAGGAAGAAGGCGCATCGATTTCGCTCGCGGGAACCAGTTCGCATTTGTTGCCACAGGAAATAGACGCAGATAACCCAGAGTGTGAACATGATACTATACGCAACAGCACTGATGGTCATTGAGGCCACCAAGTTGACGCTGTCGAAGAAGAAATCGTCGGCCGGAAAGCCAGCAGAGGTGGAGTTGTCGGACATGGCCAGTATGCGGAGGTTGAAAGTAGCTGGGGGTGACACTGGTTATGGTAGTACCGTAGTTGAGGAGGAATACTTCAATCCATATATACGACGTCGTGCCCACCCATCGCTGACATAGATGAATGATTCCAGTTCGATGGGGAAGTGTTCACGAGCCCCGACAGACTCGGCGAAGAGCTTCAAAGTAGCGGAGATCTTAGACCAGTGACTGTCCGTCTATCAAAAGTAAGCTGTCTACCAACAGCTTTCTTTTGGCACGACAGGCTGGATTCGAGGCCTACGGGGGTCTTATTGCGGGAGAAGACATGCATCGATGATAAGTACCCATCGCGTTTTGATCGAAACCAATAATTGCCGTGAGAGTCGGCTTCATCCCTGGTAGACAGACACTACAAACGGAAGAACCTTGTACCTCGGTAGTTCGTAAGTCGGACTAGAATCTATGATATCTGTTAGTGAATTGAAGTTCTGTGATGTCCATCGACTAAATTTCAACCTTTTATTTTGCGCCACAGTCTCACATGCCGACTTTCCATCAAGCTTGCCAGATGAATGCAATTTTTAAAATGCACGGCGGAAACGAGGCGGAGTTTCTATGTGGAGGAAGGAAGGAAGGAAGTTGTATACCTGCGCGGTCCGTTAAGGAACAGCCGGGGCCCGTACTACACACAAGTATTATATTGTATGCTACGGATATCCTCACCCTTTCACCATTTCACAACCTGAGTACCCCATCAACATCTCCCCAGAGGGCTCTACAAAATACTCCATTCTGATCCTTCGATCGAGGCACATGTACATTATTCTGTATCGATCCATCCCTGATACACAGCATAATTTCTCTCGGCTGCGTCGTAGACCTGCGTCCAATCCCGACAAACTGTTTCATACTCCTTGCTCGACTGAACCTGCGCATTTTTTATCGACTCCAACCTGGTGTCTGCGTGGCAGAGGACCGATTGTCGCAGATAGTTTAAGCAGTGTCGAAGGAGGGGAGTGGGAGTCGAGCGAGGCTTTTTCAAATACTCCTGGTGATAGATTTGCAGGCATTTGAGTTGGTGGAAGAGTGTTACAGTGAACTCTTGGGATTGGCGATTGTCTCCGGCTGCAAGATGAATGGTATGGCCGCCGGAAGGCATTAACCTAGCGTACTCTTCTGCACCTTCATCGTCGAGCCCATAGTGGGCGGTGTTGAAAATGGTGAGACCAACAAGTTCTCCAACCTTCACGTCAAACGTGAGCGTGGATGGAGCTTGCCATGAGGAACAATGCATCAGCATTAATGTAGCAAGAAATGGAAATTGGCCCGCACATGTCAGGGGAGGCGCGTAAAGCAGGGAGCGAGCAGCCATTACAATAGAAATGAGGATGATTGAAGCAGACACCGCTGACAACACCACCAAAGAAAATGGTTTCTGCATGGTGTTCGCGGTCTGGCGTGAAGAGAGGATGTTTAGTACCCCCCGAACTCGTGGCTTGTTTGTTCAGAGGACGGCTGACCCTAAGTCCGTTCCACAATCGACAGTTCGGCCGGGTTTATACGAGCAAAACAGAATAGTAACCGGCGTGTCGAACTTTACGTGGAAGATTGTCTTCGGATCAGAATGAATATGCAGGGAAGGGAGTCCCTGAAATATATTTATCTGATAAATCCACGAACCGGTTTAATTGAAACAATCACAGTCTCGTATTGCGAGCACGATGGTGTTTAGAGCTGCATTCATCCTTGATTCATTGGAACATCAAACTCGGCAAGAATCATAATGTGCACCGACAATTGGTGTCGCTTGACTTCCGGGCATGGTGGGAGCATCTGGAAAATGACCGAAGTCTAAAACGGTCTCTGCTAGACAATATATACAAGATAGACAGATAGACTGCCCCCTGCCTGTCTTAGACTCGGATAGACACACCCTTTCTAGCATAGACGGCGATAGACCGATAGACACTTAGATGGATAGACATGTAGGAGATGTGTCAGATAGAAGGGAGAAGAGGACATGGGATGAGTGAAAAGAGGGGACATATGTACACTCTTTACATATTCGTGCGTTAGCCGAGAATTAGGTGCCTCGACAAAGGACTCAGGAAAAAAATTCACAAGTTGGATTTGACGACTCTCGAGTGCCAGTAGTGTGCCAGTTTGTCATTAAGCAACTGACGATGTGAACAATGCGACCGGAGAACGTCCAGATGAGGGAGAATGAGAACGATCAAGGTTCTGAACTTGATGAAAATATAATGGCTTCGGGCGCACCGCATGGATCGTGTCTAGCGCCGGTCTATCGCTTCGTGGCCGTGTCTGTAGCAGTCTCAAAATTTATATTGGTCTGGGATAGACATTGCAGGTCTAGAGGGGACACAACCACTTCTATCGAACCAAAATATATTTCCAGATGAGCGGTATTGAACTCGGATGGTACGTGAAGGAGTCCCCTGTATACTTGTTCTTCCACGCAACTGGAATTGAACTTCCCAGTTCCCTGACTGGCAGATGGTTATAATTGACGTAGGATCGGGATACCCTCGTTGTTCATCAGCAAATCCTGATCTTCCCACATCAGGGACTTTCCCAGTTAGACGCCACTTCTGCCGTTAGGAAGGCTGTCTCCGAGAGACTAGGGAGATCTGTCATTCCGGAGAATCTCGGCCCGTCGACGAAACACTGGTTCAACCAAATTTGAGCATTTGTACCACATCCTCGGGTCGAAAGCCATAAGGAATCGGCGTATCCGCGTGCTAATATAAATTTATTTTGGGTATAAAGCCCGCACCCATTTTTCCAAATGTTGTCCAGCTTGGTGGCCGTCTCAGATAACGATGCAACTGACTTCTCTACTCATCCGTTGTGCCGCTCTGCTGGCTCTAGCCGCTGTCTCTGTCAAATCGACCCCAGCTCCCGAAGAAACTGGCTCCTGCACAATCAGTACGTGTAGTACCCTTACACATCGTTTTCTTCGTACTCAAGATCCAATGCTGTAGACAATCCAGCGGAGAAACGTGGTATAGAGGAAAGCAGGTGCTTCTTGTAATGGAACCAGTTAAGGTATAGAATTCCTTTGCCGTGTGGTTCACATTGACTGATCATGGCAACCCAGGCCGAACTATGTCGAGCCCAAAGCAGCCACATACGTAGTTCCTAGTACATCTTCAAGTTGTTTGCGGAACTTGAGATCGGCGGATCTGTTTCAATTTTATCCATTCCTGTCATAAACTGTCTTTATCTGGAGAGGCAATAGCGTGCCAGACATGAGATCTGAAAAGAGTACGAACTGCTCAGTGGTTGAACTCACAACCGGCTTTCGGTCTGAATCCCGAGCTTCTTTCCAATCCACGTGCCTGGTTCAACATATATAAATTTAAACTTCAAGAAGCAACCGTGCACTGCATACATTTATCTTCGTACACGACCTTCGATGGCCATCTCAGTGCGACATGTCGTTTAGCCCACCGGCAGGTCTTTCGTATTCATCCGTGGTCACCATCTCATCGCTGCTCAGAGCAAGAGACTCGTGAAGCTACCCGAGTACTTCACGAGGCGTTTGGAAAGAGTCAGTCTCTTCGCTCTTTGTTCTCTCAGGCATAATATTCATCTTCAGGATATTTTCTGCCCGCTCTCGGGAAAGACCAGAGTCTTGTGGAGCCATTTCTACTAGCCCATGTCAAGGCGACCATCATCGGAGGCCAGCTTTTCGTTGCAGAGCTCCCCGGCACCGGCATCGTGGGTGTCGCACTGTGGTTTGGTCCGGGACAAAAATTTCTTTCGAGGTTCGTCCTTACGATCGTCGGTATATCGAGGGTACATTCACAGATGCACCTCCAGCAACGAGCAGCGCAATGCGGGTTGGAATCAGACAATGGAGGTCCTCAACGATGCCTGCCAGAAATGGTGGGATAATGTGATTAATCATTATTATTGGAATACTCTGGCTGATCCTTGCACTTGACAGTTCTTGTCTTTGGCGGATACAGTGCCCGATCGCCTGTATGGTCCGGGTCAACAGCTCGCATCGTACCATTTGCAAACCTTTGGTGTTCTGCCTGAACATCAGAAAAAAGGATATGGGATGGCACTGATGACTGCGGTTGAATAAAAAGTCTTTTATTCCAATTTCCCGTGTACATTCCACTCATATTGATGTTTGGAAGGCCAAACTTACCTCCACCGACATTGTAGTGGAAACGATGGGCGAGACGGCGGTATACCCTCCAGCCGTAACATTTCTTTCGTCACTTACACGGCGGGCATAGATCCCTATCTACCGCAAACTCGATTTGAGGTTCTTGGGCCAGAAGTCATCAAGACACCAGGCGGGGAGGCCAAGGCATATTGTTTCAGAAAGCACACCTGACCATGAAACAGAGATGAACTTGAAGTGGTTCTGATATTATTATTCGGTTCTCTGCCGTACTGTAGTATTACGACCGAGTGTTCACGCCATGTCACCCGTCACCTACAATGTTCATTTTTTCAAGTGTTCGTCAAATGTTCGTTCCTCGGCAATCACGAGAAAAAATTACCATAAATGGTAATTTTTCATCAGCCTATCTGGGCCGCAAAACCTCCCCATCACCGTCACCTGTACCCAAAGTGTTCAGTTCAGAGGCCCCCGTCGCGCGTCACCCCTGAACACTCGGTCGTAATACTACAATACTACATAACAATGATCACGTGGTTTTATGTTCATTTGACGCCAATTTCCCGGGGATTGAAAACACCGAATTCTTAGTATAACATCCGAGTCGAGAATGGGCGATAGACACGGACGCAAAAATAAGGTAAAAACGAGATCAGAACTCAGAACAGCGCGCGACGTCTTCTAAGTTCTGGTGCGGCGAGAATACCGATCTCTTCAAGATCTCTTTCGATAGATCTCGGGATCATTATTACGGGAGACTGGTTTCTCCGTCCGAAATATCGGTGTTTGCTTTCTTTCCCTCCCCGCGTGTATGAATCCCTCAGTGCGGCACTCACAGACTTCCTTCATTATACATGCACTGTGCATGCTCATGATGTTCAATGTGGTTACAGTCATGTTCAACTATCAACGTTATATGCGCATCGGAAACACGAATATTCCCAGTGAGCTCTGTCCCCAATAATGCACGATCCGTATTGACTGCTGCTGCAGCATATCGCGAAAACAACTATCCCGTTGAGCTAACCATCGAAGATATGGAAGCTGTGGAGATAGCTATTCAAGAAACCGTCCGATTCGACCTAAATGCCTCCAGCGACATCGCGGACAAGGAATGGCATTCCCTGTATGGGCGCCCTTATACAATCCATCTCGGACCCGACCAGCGCATATTCGCACTGGCATTTTACCACCAATTCCACTGTCTGCGGGCCATGCAGTTTGCTATTACCCATCCGGACGATGCCACATACACTGTTGAGCATATACATCACTGCCTTAATTATTTGAGGCAACATTTGCTATGCGCCGCAGACGATGAGATTGAAAGAGGGGATTTTCTTGAATGGGGATTTATTCCAGGATTGTTGGAGACGACTCGGGTCTGCAGGGACTGGGATAAAGTAAATGATGTTGTTGACAAGGCTCTGGTTGATTTCGAAGAGTCATCGCGATACCCACTCCATACATAAATTTATTAGCTTATTGAAGTTCCTTCTTCCAACTACAATTTTAAGGAATGGCCCCGGCGATGAATCATGACGGTCACTGATTCAAAAATTCGAGGCGGCGCTAGATCTGGCCTGGGAGTGATGTAAAAGGGTGTTGACAGGCCTCTCTAAGTCTCTCTTGACCAGAACATGCAACCCTCGAAATTCTCGCCGATATGTTCTCAACTGACCCTATGGGTCCGCTACACTCTCTGGATCCTTGTAGGAATTAACTCCGCCATATTCATACTTCGTGGTTGGCGACCGTTTTCTGGTCAGACTGAGTCAGGTATTTCATTCCATTCGACTTGCAGAACTTGAAGCTTCCTAACTCTCCAGCGACCTTAGACATAGCTTATACGGACGAGAATTATCCCTTCGAACTCCCCCTCGAATTCGACGCCGTCGGGATGACACTGCTTCGGAATACCACCCGATTCGAGATGAATTTATCGAGCAACATTTCTCTCAAAGAATGGGAAACCCTTTCTATCCATCCCTTCGTCGTCCATCTCGGTGCCAACGGACGTGCTTTCAGTGTTGCATACTATCACCAGTGGCACTGTGTTCATGTTCTCACTTTGACGTTCCTCAGAGGGGAATACAAACGCCTGACCAATGAACATGTCCAACATTGTCTCAATTATTTGAGACAATCATTTCTCTGTATGTCAGACGATAGTTTGGAGCTAGGAGATTCCATGGCTGCTCGTGGGGATATATTTGGGGGTGTCGGGATTTGTAGAGATTGGGAGAAGGTCAACGAGTTGGTGGACATAAATTTGGCGGATTGGCTCAAATGGAATGCGAGCAACTCTTCGTTGTGATTACATTTATTCGAAGCACTTGTTGTATCAGAAACGGACATCTTCTTTATCAGACCTCAGAGTTTACATCGACGAAAAATAGTACGAGGAGACAGCTAGACGATGGAGTGCTGGATCATCGTAATAGCTGCGGTATTATTCGTCAACGCTGGCAAAAAAAGTCGATGAAAGAAATACCAGGAAGAGAATCGTGGTCTTTGTCTTGCTCCCATGCCAAATCGCAAAAGGATTCACTGCCCAAAGAAGGACAAGCCAATTCGAAGGCATACATGTCGTCCATCTGGCATTTAAAGTGGTGGTTCCAGACAGAACCGTATCCCAAAGAAATATCCGCAATTTTATCGCCGCGAGGTGGGCGGGATGAGTAAGAAAGGCTGTCGGCATGTAGAGGTTTGTCGTGTTCAAGACTGAAAATTGCGATGGGCGACGAGGGTAACGTCAGTGGTCGGTTGCCGGATACTGCGCTCGCATTGATCGGCAGGGCAATGCGAATCTCGCATGCTTCCATGCCAAAATCGAGTGCTCTGAATTGCACAACGGTGGATATCTGACAACGAATGTCAGTTAATATGCCCGAAAATGCACAGAAGACCTACCGATTTCGATACCACAACCCGTCCTAGTTCTGGATATATCGTACCGATGTTTGTGAAGACACCTAGAAAAGGCGGGGCCGTTCTTGTGGGGTCCGAGCTGTCGATTTGGGCAAGAACGAGGGGGAAGTTGACGAAGGATTTAGTGGCCGGTGTGCCCACTCTCTGCAACTTCTCGAAGCCGACGAACTGCGAGGGTCGTCGAAGATTATCGAGGTCTTTGCGGGACACCCCCCTGGATGTCAGAAAGGTGGTGGAGGATGGAAATGAATATTTGGGTGGAGGCTCGAGTCGAAGAAGGACAATATTGGCAACAGTGCATATCAAGCAGAAGACCAGGACTCCAGTGGAGAAATAGTGAGAGATTCGACTGGTGCTGTCGTTCTTGCCTTGCAGCACGTCTCCATCGTCAGACGCGAGTTCCTGATATGGAATTGTCTGTCTCTGGGACATCGTCTTGCTGCAAAGGGAGTGGGACGTCGGCGCGTACGAGCAACGCTTGACCCCCAGTTGAAATGAACTCGAGGTTGCTACACAGATCTAAGATGCGCACAGATGCGCACTATGAGATGCGCCGATCGTCAATCAATCCCGGGGCACCTCAAGCTAGAGCCCATCATGGAGCGCCCATCTCGAGTGAATGGAAGCAAGTGGTGCCAGCTTTGATCGATTGTTATCAAATTTAAAGGTCGGATGGGTTCGAGCCTACACGGCCAAACACAATTTTTACGAAAGGCAGTGATCTTACGAAAATCGTAACACATTCGGATCATATCGACAAACTATCTCTTGTACGGTTCCCTCACCCGCCCCGTACGATTTCTGAATGTGCGCTGTCGGCCGATGGAGGCCATTTCCTCGCCTCACGTGTCCACATCCTGTCGTGGTTCGAGTTGCATCGTTGCCATCAATTCCCTCTTGCCCTCTCCCCCAACTCGTTCCAGCGGCCGCATCCTGTTCCCTCCCCGCCCTCAAATGTGTCCTTCGATGATAGGCAAAACTTCAAACTGTCTCCACATCCTTCTTCCCAAGACTCAAGACGTCAAGATATCCTGGTTCTTCTGAGCTCTGGACGTCGGGGAACTCAAGACCTCAAGACCGAAAATGGTACATCCATCAAACTTACGAAGCGTTAGCTGGCCGTCGGACGATAATTCTTATCATTTTGGCATCAGCGTCGTAACGCCCCGAATCTTACAATAATCGTGCGTTAGCTGTGCGGCCATGTAGTGTTATCGGTGCGAGTGTGACGTGGGAACCCCTTATTTACGACTCAAGCTAGGCTCGAGTCCAGCCTGTTGTATCGAAATCTTCGTGTCTGTCTATCGACACATAGATTTCGATACGACAGACGGTCTCCGGTCTAGACTCAAGCTTCTACCAGTTCCGGGTGCCCCTCCGACGTGAGTACTGGTTTCTGGAATACATCTTCCTTCCCTCGCCGGGCGGGGTTAACTGGCCCCGCTGCGATGCCACCTCTCTAGGCTGTGGCAACACCGTGACGGCGACTGATGAACAAGACTTAACGAACAACTTGCCTATGTCTATCGATCTATCGCCGACTATGCTAGAAACAGTGTGTCTATCCGAGTCTAGAACAGACAGGGGACAGTCTATCTGTCTATCTTGTCTTGCGGAGACCATCTTAGACTTCGGTCATTTTCCAGATGAAGAAGCCCTCCCGCCGATATGATCTTTGCCGTCCTTTCTTTCGAGCGACCCTTTGGGGTTCGATCATTACACCGTCCGTGAAGGTCGTTCGTCAAATCGTGGGCAACAGCACGCTCGAAAATAACAGTAAGAAGACTATATAGAGGCCAAACTTCATCCGCAACACACAGCTCAATCATGAACCTTTCGACCGCTCCAGCAGTTCCAGAGTTATTCTCAACCTTCCTCAGCAAGCTTGCAGCCTCCATTTCCACGGAAGCCAAAGTCCTGACGAACCGAAACGGCACGGAATTCCAAGAGTCTTTGCAGCGATGGAGTGATATTGCATTGAAAATACCAACTGCTATCGTCCTTGTCGCAACGGAGAATGACGTTATCTTGACCGTATGCACAGTCCTACCTTCTTGCATCGTTTCTGATAATAAACAGGTTAAACTTGCCGTCGAATTGGGCATTCCCTTCGTCCCAAAATCTGGGGGACACAGCCTATGGTCTACAATCGGCGACGAAGGCTTTATTTTAGACCTGAGCCTTCTCAAACGCATTTCCATAGACACGGAGGAAAAAATGGTCACAGTCGAAAGTGGTGTTCTAATCAAGGAGGTCAACGACGCCGCGTTCGAACGCGGTCTATGTCTTGGTCGGTCGAGCACATTTTCTAGAACATCGCCGGTGTTTATGCCTCTTGTCAGCTCTCGGAAACGGAAACACTATTGGTGTCGTACCCCAAGCCCTCGGCGGCGGCATCAGCGCGCTCTCGAGCCTGTGTGGATATACGTCCGATAGTATCGTGTCTGCTCGTCTCGTCACTGCTAGTGGTTCTCTAATCACCGTATCTCACTCATCCCATCCGGAACTACTCTGGGCTCTGCAGGGTGCTGGGCAGTTCTTTGGAATTGTTACCGAGCTCACCCTCCAAGCGTACCCGCTCTCCATCCTCGGCACTTCTGACGGGACTGTGTGGACGGGTAGCATCGTCTTTCCGACCCAGAGAGCCGAGGAGGTTCTACGAGCCTTAGCACCATTGATCGCCGACGAATCCACACCGGCTATTGGTCTTTTCCTCATTGCTGCACCACCGCCAATGTTCACGACCAGCCTCATCATCATCCCAGTCTTTTTTGGGCCAGCTTCCGCTGCAGAGCAATATTATGAGCCCATCATTGCCTTAGGCCCCATGATGATGGACTGCAAAGCTGTTCCCTTCGCTCGCCTGAATGATTCGATGGAAACCTTTTGTTCGAAGGGCGGTTTCAAACGATTTGCCGGCGCCGGAATACAGAAGTTCGATCCCTCCGTATGGCCCAAGGTCATCGACCTTTTGAGGAGTTGAAAAGTAAGTGCCCAGATGCAGGGGCCACGGGATATGCGTTCGAGTGGAACGCGTACAGTCCTGAGAACAAGATATCTCATGCGGACACGGCGTTTAGCCACCGAGACGTCAAAGTTTGGTCGTAAGCCCAGTTCTATCCTCCATTCGATCCGATTCTAATGGCTCTGAAGGGAGCTTCTCTCCTGGTATACGAGCCCGGAGTCGTATGCTGAGGTGTACCGCATCGAACAAGAAGTTCTTGCCTTGGTGCGTCACGGTCAGACCGAAGAAAATCAAGCAGCATTCCCGAACTGGACTCGAGATGAACCGTTGCAGCGTAGGTATAGAGGCTCCGAGAGGTTGGAAAAATTGAAAGGCCTGAAGAGAGAATGGGATCCAAAGGGAATATTCACATCCCAGTTATTGTAACCGAACATGCACAAATTCATTCGCTCGACTCTTGAGCTGCTCGCGAGTTGAAGTTGCACCTTTCATGATGAAATCGAATTGAAGGACGCCACTATACCGACAGATTTAGGCGAGGGAAAGCAAGTTAATATACCTCAATACGGGCTGTTGGTGAGCGGGTTGAAACAACCAAGGCACATTGATGTGCCTCGACAGCTTCGGTGACAACAGTTCTGCAGTCGTTGGTCTTCAATCGAGGTACAGCTTGCCAATTTGCGCATCATATTATTTTCTTCTCGGGCGATTTACATACATGAAAATGAAATACATTTTTCAATTCTTCCTCTCACAACGCGCTTGCGTCCACCGCATGTGACCCTGGAGTCGGCAGAGTGACTTTGAATGGCCTGTCCACTGATGTCTGGAAGAGTTGAACGATCTGAGGCTCCGGGTTTTGCTTGATCCTGCAACTCGTTAGGCTTAGTATATGGTGTAGAAGCACTCAACCCACTTTGCGCTGAACGAAATTATGGTGGTCGTCTTCGCAGGGGCAGCTCTAATACGAAACTTGTGCGTCTTCACCAACGTGATCTTCCCAGCCACAATCGAACCAGCCTGCATGCCGGTCGTTCGGGTTCAGCGTCGAGATGCGGCTTGACTAACGTACGTCCGAATTACCATCCTCGACGGGCGTCTCAATGAGATCCTCGGGCTGGAACTCCACCTGGGTCGTCCCCGACCGCCGGCTCTCAACAAACTCCTTGAACTTCTCGCGGTCGACCAGCGCGTGATTCAAATGGATCTCTGCATCCGGCGCAAATATCGCGTCCAAGTCAGTTTTGAGCTGCGCGGCGGTGTCAGTGTGCGCGTCCTCGTCGGAAGAATGCTGTGAGGCGTAGAGAGCAGAGATCTTGGACGTTGTCCAGTCGATGAGCGAGGACGACATGGTTGTTCAGTTCAAGAACTGATGATGTCACTGATCGATTTGGAAGTTGCGAAATCGGGAATTTCCGATTTCTTTCTCACAGTTTGGAAAGCTAGCGTAGGTATGTAGTTATTGACCACACGGAAAGTCTGTAAGGATCGAAGGACGACCGTGAGTTTTTCTAGATTTATGCGATATACATCGGCAACTTCCACGCTGAGCGCTGAACATGGATCAAACTCGAATTCCTCCAGTACGCTTCCGGCAAGTTGAAGCAATCCTCACCAGGCGTTTTGATAACTTCTGGCCCAAGAACCTCAAACCCGAGTTTCTTATGGATAGGCACGTACGCCCGTGTCAGCGAAGGACGGAATAATACGGCTAAAGAGTGTACCGCCGTCTCGCCCATCGATTCAACCACAATGTCGGTGGAGGTAAGTTTGGCCTCCCAAACATCAATCTGAGTAGGGACGTTGGAAATGAATGGAATACCGGCACCTTTTGTTCAACTGCCGACATGAGGGCCATCCCATATCCTTTCTTCTGGTGTTCCGGCAGAACAGTATCCGCCAGAGATAAGAACTCAAGTGCAAGGATCAGACCGAGTATTCCAATGACACAGTAATGGATTCGTCGCATTATCCCACCATTTATGGCAGGCATCGTCGAGGATCTCCATTGTCTGATTCCAGCCCGCGTTGCGCTGCTCGTCACTGAAAGTCGAACCGAAACAAACAATCGTCGTAACGAACCTCGAGAGAAACTTTTGGCCTGGACCAAACCACAGTGCAACACCTATTATTCCGGTGCCGGGGAGCTCTGCAATGAAGAGCTGGTCTCCAATGATGGTCGCCTTGACATCAGCCAATAGAAATGGTTCCACAAGACTACGGCAGGCAAAAAAAATTCTGAAGATTTGTACGCCTCAGAAGGCGTACGCGTGCGAGAAACAACTCAGCAAGGTGACCAACTCTTTCCGAACGTTTCGTGAAGGACGCGGGTAGCTTCCTGAGTCTCTTGCTCTGGAAAAAGTAAGACGATGACTCGGAGCGTGAATGAATGAACTCGAGCGGACTTACTGGTGGGCTGGGTAACATGTCTCACTGAGAAAGACATTGGAGCCGGTGAGGTGAGTGGATATAATATAGGTCCCGACGGAGTTGATCACCCACAACAAACGAGCACCCACAGTGAGCAGTTTGTCCTCATCGTCCAGCGTGTCACTAAAGATATACATTGTGGGTCAATAACGATAGAGCGTAATATCTGCCGAGGGAGGTAGAACGAGTGTGTGATGTCAAAATACAACATAGTCCGTCCAAGATAAATAAGAGTAAGGAGCGAAGAAGGGTATGATGACTTTTACAACCAGAAAGAACTCAAAGTAGGCGGGAGATAATTAGATGGTGCAACTAGAACAGAAACATATCAGTCGGTCTTTCCCGTGAGGGTGATGCAAAGAACATACTGCCAATCGATCCATTCGCGTTTCGAGCCTGCCACCAATCCCCTTCCTTGTCGCCAATGTCCAATATTTCGCCCTGCCTGAATGACAACTCTCTGGAATCCTCCGTATCAGCCGTTGTCTAGAATAACAATATCAGTGTTGGGAATTTCGAGGAGGGTAGCGCATACATACACGAATACAGAGCTTGAGCTTTGTATTGGAAAGTCTCGGGTTCGGAACCCGAGACACTGGAAAGGTCGGAAGACAATACTATACAAAAAACAAGACCTGCTTAGAGGCGTCTTCGGAGAAATCGGAGCACGTACCACTGATGGATCCGTGCGATTTTCTCGCCTTCCACCATTGGAGTTGCTCATCCACAACGTCAAAAATTTCCTCCTGACTAAACGATCCCTCATTTCCAGGAGAGCCATCTAACAAATACGTGTTAGCCCGTCTTCGACGATGGATCGCTTTGGCATACGTACAAGGATGCAATGGCTCTGCTCTCTCAGCTTGTGGATCGCCGTCAACAACACTGAAATAATCAGACGACGCGACTGCGAAGAATTATTATCACGGCGAGGTGCAGGATGATGGACTCGACGCACTGCCAACGGACCCGTCCGCGCTTTGGACCAACCACCACTTTCCCTGCTTGTCAAGGACGTCGAGGATATCGTCGGCACTGAAAGATATCTCGTCCGGATCATCTGGATCAGCAGTGACTGGTTCTCTGGTTAGCCGTGTCCGATATTCAAGCGGCCAGTCCATAGCGGAGACGAGACATACAAGGTTTTAGAGCCTTGACTTTGATTCGATGACTCGGCTGGGAATCTTCGTCGACGGGTTGTCCGACGTCAAGTGTCTGGGGCACTGGGGGGGGAGGACCCTTTGGTGGGCTCCGATCGGAAACAACAGCCTGTGGTTGTTGTCGCGACGAACCGCCGCTTCGGGGGATATCGGCGTGTCGTTGCTATATATGGCAAATAAGAAGAGAAGGAACGTGAAGCGCGTCCGTGCGTACCTCCGCCTCGCGTTTCACAGCAACACGCATAAGATCGTCATACAGCCTGAGCGCCGAGAGCAGGCCCTCGTTTGCTGCAAGCATTTCCAAAAGTAGCTCCTCCTCCCAGGTTAACATCGGCGGTTCGAGAGCCTCGTCACCATCCACAGAATTCCCGGACTGGTCCTTATCCTTCGCGACACGGCTGCGCTCTGCACTGGCTGAGGCCCATGGGATCTGCGTGGAGATAACTTCTTGCGATTCGACGCACGTTTTGTGCAATTCCTGAAAATCTCTGAGTAAACAATGGCATGCAGATCATGCACTTCGACGGACCTCGATTACCGAGTTCTTGAGGATACCTTCGGGTGGGGTCATCGCAAGCGCCTCGCCAAGCTGGGCCGCATTCCCGGTGCCATACCTGCACTCGAAAAGACGCCACATGTCCTCGTCCGGTGGAATATGGTGCGGGGTTGTTTGGATTTCTCCCTTTATCCGGCCATTGTAGGTCGATAACGGGCGCGGCCTCTGATTCCTTCGTGGCGACTTCGGACTCCTTCGTGGTGGCCTCCACCTCGTCGGGGGGTAGTGTGTGGCTCATCGATGGTCTCTTCGAGGGGACTCGCAGGAATATCATCAAGATTGTACTCCGATGGATGGCCGACAGAAAAGGACGAGTTCGAGTTCGCGTCTTCTGTATCAATGACCGGCTTGACGCGTCGCCAGAGCCCTTGTAAAGCCATGTCAGTTTCTACGCAAACAACGTTAGTCGAAGTAAGGTGCATCAGGAGGTGAACGCACTGGAACCACTGGCTGAGGAGGAAGCAGAGAAGAGGTCTCTGACGCGCTCGCGAACCGGGCTATCCGGCCCACTTGACCCCGAAAGGCGCTTCTTTGACGCGCTGCGAAAACGACGAGGGGAGGGGCGAGGAGGTCTTGGGTCCACCGCTCACAACGGTTCCATCTATGTTGCTACTACCGGGCAGGGCTACAGAGACTATTAATACGAAGTAAAGCAGAAGCACAGCCACCATATACCAATGGATGATGTCGACTTGGGGTTGGTAAGTCGGTATCGCATAGAGGTGAGCGAAGGAGAAATTCGCAGCCACGGTAGGGATGGCCGGCGCGGTCGAACGGGCGTCTTGGGAGGGGGTGTTATCGGAAGCGGATCGTCGAGGACGTGAGGCGGCGGCGCCCTCCTTCACGAATTGGGGGAGAGTGATAATTTCATCCGGATCCTAGGGACGAAACGGCGTTAGGAATTGTCAGAATAAACTTCGGCAAACATACCATAGACTCGGGGCTCCCCGCCCTTCGATGAAAGACAGCATCTTGATTGTGGAACCTCCGGGCGTCTGAATACTCGGCAAGCTGCTTGACGAATGCATCTCGCTACACGGAACGCAGAATGAGCATTTGACAAGCAGAGAAAAGTCCCAGCGTGCTCACCTTTGTCACCTCTCGCTGACGGGCCCTCTCAAACAGCGTCTGCACTCCGTCGGTTAACACGACTGTTTGATCGAGCAGCGTACGACCGGAGGCTTTCTCCACGAGCTTCATAATGTATCGCAGATCCAGTTCCCGCGACGGACCCTGCTGCCGCGCCTTCTCCATCTGCGCTAACTTGAACGGGCGTGAGCTCCACCCCGCTGATAGTCCCCATGATCGTAGCCCGGAGGAGAGCCCTGCGGCGACACGTAGACGGGAGGCGAAGACGGCGTCGACGCGGGCTCTGAGGGCGATGCGAGCGGGGCGGATCGCGGGACGGGAATAGGCGGCAGCGGGCGTAGCTGTCTCGGCTTACGCGGGGACAGCCGACCCATTTCCTGGACTACGACTTCTGCGACGGGTCGCGCTGTGGGGGTCTTCAGCCCAATAGCGGTTGGCGTTTTGCCACAATGCATCGGACATCGCAGGCGGACCAGAGGGCCGGCCGGGTCGTTCACCGTTGACTACTCGCAGCAGAGCCGCAGCTTGGGAGAGTTCGGAAAATGGCGGTTGACCGGTGTATAACTGGACGCGCTCGGGCTTGAGACACAGACGAGAACAGGAAAGAGGATGCCTACCTCCAAACAGACACAGCCGAAAGCGTAGATATCACTAGCCTTCGTCCGCGCAAACTTGTACCCAAAGCGGTCGGGGTCGATCAGTTCCGGTGCCATCCAGTAGAGACTGCCTGCTCGAGTCGAGGTGTACATAGAAGTGGTGGCATTGGCAAAGACACTGAGCCCAAAATCGGCGAGGCACGCGCTCCAGTCCTCGTTGATCAGAATATTTGCCTGCGATTAAAGCGGGATTAATATTCTGTAGACAAGGAAGGAAGCCATGTACCCCTCGGAGGTCGCCGTGAACGATATTGCGGGAATGAAGATACTGAAGCCCTTGCGCAACTTCGTGCAGCTGAGATGTCTTGTTAGCACGACCTGAATTATGATGAAGACCAAACCGCACCAATTTGTCCACATTTCCGCGGCCGTGGTCTTGCAGATACTTCAAGATGGTACCATGCTCCATCCAAGGGGACACAGAGCAAAGAGCGGATGGAAAACTGTCTCGATCAATTCCTAGAAAAGGCAGGATATGCGGGTGGCGAAGATCTTTCCAGACTAGAGCCTCTCGACACAGTTTCTACGTTCACCGACGTTAGTAGGTGCATCGAGGGATGTGGAATGGACTCACTAGACGGATATCGCGGATCTCCGGGTCCGAGCTCTGGATAAAATGCCGCATGTGTTTGAGGGCCACGATCTTCGTTCCGTTGCGAGGCCCTGTATATGTCTCCAAAGCCGCCAGCGAACGTAGGGTGCTCTTCCCTGCCAGTGACGCCGGTGATGAAGAGAGAGGATGGGAGCTTGTCGCACGATTCGGACAGCTTGCGAACGATGCGGCGTGCTTGGCGACTGTGGTCCTGAGCCATTAGAAAGCCCCGGTTCAGTGCCTGCGACACAGTCAGTCAAGCGAAACGTAAATAGCGTGGACTCGTGCATCTTGGACAACATCGAGGAAACACTGCGCAGAGTCGCCTTCGAGACTCAGCACACCCTCCTGGGCGGACTCAGAGTCCAAAATGGAAACGATAGATGCCGCAATGCCCTCTTCATCTGCGCGGAGGGCCGTCCTGAGCCTTGGATCGGTTTCGAGATCAAGGATAGAGGACAGCTAAGGTTAGGACATCAGCAGGCAAACGAGTAACAGTGATAGTTGGTACCTCTAACAATATTTTCCGATGTCCTGGGCTCGCAACAATGGCGCTGACGACATTGTCAGATGCCATTGAAAGCAGATACCCTTCCACGGTCGTCTGTAGCCTCGCTACTTCGCTCCGACTCCGGCTGCCAAAAAAATAAAATCATGTCAAGTTATGACAGCGAAGAATCACTCACCCTGGGATCCAGGTGTTACAGGCGCCCTTGAGGAATGAAAGTACGTTCTGTAGCGAGTTTAAGACCTTTGCGAGCAAGGAGGATGCATAGTATTCACCTGATATACCACTACCCTCGTAGGCACGCTTCTCGATGCATTCGGAAGTCGCAGAACTAGGTTCTGCTGCGGCTTTGATCCCTCGACTTGACACGGAGGGACCAGCACCAGAGGACGTTCCCTCTTGCAGGAGATGGCCACCCATTGCGAGTCAGGGCGGCTGAGAGAGAGAAGGTGACGGCATCGCCGTAGAAGGCTGTAGGATGGATGATCAACGTCCGAGTCGATGCCAGATCATGGGTCTGGGATCCGTTCGGCTTGGAAGCTATTTACATAGCAGTTTTTCTCAAGATCAACTTATTTTCCCCGCCGGCTCTTGGCAGAATACCAAGCTTGCAGTGACTTGAGGAAAACAAAGTAGGGTTTGAAGCGCCCACTGATCGGCGTGGATTGAGAACTGTAACTTAAGTGATCCGCCACCGTCTGGTACCTGACACAATCGTTCAATGCCTTCAAGGCAACTTCCAGGTGGCAAGAAGAAGCAAGGATTCAAAGTCGTCTAGTGCCTTCAAGGCAACTTCCAGGTGGCTAGAAGAACCCAAGCTGCGAGCAAGGATTCAAAGCCAGGTCCATGAAGAAAGAGAGCTTGAAGCGCCCAGTGATTGGGCGCTTTTCGCTTGAATGGAGGCAATCAGAGACCGGTGTAAAGTGATGCGCCACTGTCTGGTACCTGACACAATCCACTGGCTCCAAATGGAGCCAAGTGGCAAGGAGAGCACAAGCTGCAAGGCAATCCAACCAAGCCGACGGCGATGTTTTGCGATGTCCATCGTGATTCCGAACGAGTTGGAGGAGAATAAACCAGTGCATTGCCGCGGGCCGCTTGCTGTGCCCTGCCGATCTTTTCATCAATACCGTGCGATCGTCCTACATTCGGTAAGGACAATTTGATCCCGGTCAAACAGACACGGAACGAAACAGCGCTCATATATAAAGCCCAGATGTTCTTGCCGCGTCTGCCCAAAAACAAATCCCTCTCTCTGGCTCTTGCACCGAACAATGTCCACCCTCTTCGACGGCTTTTCTGCGAATACGGTGTTTCCTGACCATGACTGGTGCTTTGGCGACCCTTCAAACGCTAGTAGCATATGCCAGATTCCGACGGACACGATGATTAGATTTCTAAACATCTCCAGCCCAAGCTCGTATCTGGACGTGTATTGTGCGAACCCGCCTGTGGATTCGTGTTCCTTTGGCTATTGTCCTAACCCGGATGTGGCGAGTCCTGCCGTGCGCTACTCTAGTGCGTTGTCTTTCCTTTCACGAATCAAGCCACTAATTTCTCGCGCAGCTTATTTCTCGTCACTCGTTTCCGCCATCCTGGTGCTCTACTCTCCAGAGGACGTAACCTTCCGCGTTCTTTGCTCAATTACTCAACGTTTACTCCCTAATCGTCGCCGCCATGTAGATACATGTTTTTCCTCTTCCGCCGTTGCTGGTCCTTATATTTCCTTAGAATTTCAATCGGGAAACACAACCTCACAAAACTTCATAGCGTGATCGCGCTCACACTCGCCGCGTCGCCGCTCAGTCTTTATCCTCATCATGTATGTCTTCCGGAGTCTTCTGGGCAAACAGACGCGTCTCCAAGCCGTATTCGGACCTGGAATGTAACCTAAATCGCGCACTGGGTCCTCATCATGCTGCCCTTATGGCGAGTGTGCTCAGTTTCACCGCACTGCCTACCTCCGTATGGCAATTCCAGCAAGCCGCCTGTGATACGTGCGTTCACTAGCGATTTGCGGTCGATATGGGGCTCACTTTGTGGCAGGGAAATTGCGAGCAATCACGTCGCGTCGCTGTTCTTCCTTCCCTTCATTATTTTCTTCGAAGTGTACCCGTACATCGGGGTCCTCATCATTGCGACCGTCGCAGTTTCATGGGGCATCGCTATCTGGCGCCTCCGTCAAATCATCTGGGCAAAGCACGACCGGTACCTCCCGCTCGGGCGTCTGTGGCACGTCATCTTTTCTTCTTGTTGTAATAGCTACCTAAATACGCCCCCCGCAGGCGCAAGGTCGTCAACCGCTACCCCTTCATCCAGTTCTACAGCATGATCGTCCTCCCGCACGCCTTCTGGATCTTCAACATCGAAATCGGGCTGCAGATCCTCTCGACGCGGGAGTCCTTTTCCGCAACTTACGGACAGGCGCGTCCCGTCCCAACTTCCTCCGCGTCCCTGTTGCTGATCCGCTTTTTCTAGCTCCTCGCGATCTTCGTCACCGTCCCCCCCATTCATTCAGTTGTGTATCATCCTCCCGCGCATACCGAACTGGTTCATCGACCTCGCGTGGGTGCGCCTGCTCACGGGCCGCCGGAACCAGCCCTTCCGCAGCGCGCGCCCGCAAGATGAGTCGGCGCTGCCGATGCAGCAAGATCCGCATGACCCGACGCGCGCGGGGCTGCTGACGGGCGACGCGAAGGTGGACGGGCTGCCGCTGCAGATGGACGAGCTGGATATGAAGGTCCACAGCGGGGCGTCATCGCGGTCGGCGTCGTACATGTAGTGTGCATGATATTTTATTTTGGGACTGGGGACATAGGGGGATATATAAAAACCGTTCAACGCCCTCCTGGTGTTGTTTGTTGGTCGACGCAGATTTACTCCAGGGAAACTACAGGACAATAATTTTGCACCAAAACAAGATGCGCGAACGACTGCGTGGACTTGCGAGCACCCACGGAGCTGGACACTACTGCTGCCGTGCGGATTAACGACGCCGGCGCAGAAAACACGGGAACGAGGCTCCATATGCCTTGCCCTGGTTTCCCTCCCCGAAACGCGAGCCATCCTCGGGCTTTGCGTCTATGGACGTGTAGCGGTCGGTGAAAAACCCATACTTCCACGTTGTTTGCTGGCAGTTGATACGCGGTTACTCTCGTCTACGGGCAGCGACGCACAGGACGCCATCATCATTCGCGGCACTTCAGCGCATTGAACGTCGGGGCGTCCCGCTTGTCACGGTAGCCATGTGGTATTCTCGTCCACATAAATGCCAAATATAAATGTCGGGACTCGGGAGTAGCCTCAGCCTCTTCAAGCTGTCGCCGGACAAATACAGCGCCTTACCGCGATCTGGCCCCCGTCATCGCGGATTGCTAGCGTTATACCTTCGTGAATCAGTGCCAGGATGTCCACGTTCCTTCGCGTTGTTCATTCGAATCGAATTCGCAGTACAAAACCGTCAGCTTTTGGTTGAGTTGATCCTTCACGCATGGCCGGAATCAAACCTTCTATGACGTGCTGGGTGGTTCAAAAGACTGGTCAAGTAGTGCCACTGATTGTGTTATAAGTACAAACAAGGTCTTCATAGACCGCTAGAATTGAACAGTATTGAACTTGGATAGAGAGAGACAGGAAATTCGGAACTTCATTTGCGTATTTTTGAGATCCAAGGTCTGATCACTTGGTCTGCGATTTGAATTCCGTTCTTTTCCATGAAGAACATATGTCCGTTTCCTGTCTCGCTGTTAGCTCGAGAGCAGAATTTTCCAGGTGCAACCAAACCATGAATCCCAACATCAGCCAGTCTGATATGTTCGAGACGGAGACTCCTGCCTGGCGTAAATATTCGACCGAGCAGTCGTCGTACTGCGCATGATAGCTGGCCTCGGAAGTCACTACTAGAACAGGAATATCGGCCAGATTAATTAGTTTTCTCGCAGGCTCCGTTTGCTGGAAGCAAGTCACTCCCCGGAATCTCGCTGGTTGGATACAAGAGAGCTGTCAGGTGTAGCCGGAATACATATTCGAAATACCGACCTGACTACGACCCGACCAATCTCAGAAGCGTTCGTAATAGGCGGGTCATATGCAATCGGTATGTCTGTCAAGCCGAAAGTGCGATTCGGAGTAAATGGCGGAAAGGACTGCGTTAATGAAAGGCGGCCCAGAAGGTTCCAACGCTACAATGGCTTTCACTTGCTTCGGACGTGAGTCGGCCAAGATCCAGCCGAAAGGGCCAGATTGGGAGTGCGACATTAATATAACAGGCTACCGCAGCGATGTCAGATCGCAGACACGGTCAAGTATCATCACATACACCGATCTGGTCGAGGAGTTGCGAACCAGCATTTTTTATTTTATGGACTGTTCAGTTGTCGAATTCAGACTGGGCACCATGGATGCATAAAATTTGTCGAATGTGGGGTCCCCGACGGATCCATTGCCTTTTATTTACACACGGTCAGTGTGCTTTCTAAATTTAAACCGCACATACCAGGCCATTGGGTGTGAAGAACGGCTTGAGGCCAAAATTTGAATCGTTCCACGGCCGTGAAATGCAATTCAGCAGTGAAGGTGTCCGTTGCAACAAGTACACCATCCACAGTGGGCTGCCACGGAGACCGGGCTCGAGACGGTTGGTCGACGATGTACAGCTGAGTGGTTATATTCATTCAGATGAAACGGACTTTGCGAATCAGTTCAACGCACTTCGTATCCTTTGCTAAGAAAGTAATCCGCCCAACCGAGTCGGCCGTCCGGTGTGTTCAAGAAGTTTGTTCCCGTCATGCCCAGACCGTGGATGAAGAGTATTGGAAACGGCTGGGTAACCGCTGCAGGAGTAAGATGCTCGATATACATCTGGCCGGCAGCAATCGACGAGTTTCCTTGAGCAATATAAGTCTGGCCAACATAAAAATAGGCGCGGCGGTGCAAAGTTCCTTGAGGTTGAACATGCGACTGCCCAAGCACCCCAGAAAGAAGACAAGAGATTGCAGCAAGTAGCGGCAATATCGACATGGTGGTAGTAGGCTAAGCACCGTTGGGGCAGATTCCGCGAGCGCTTCTTGCTTAGCGAGACGGCCACAAAGTGAGGTCACCAGGTCAAGGTTGGGTAACTTCGATTCTCGAAGTCTTCCTTTGGACTCATCAACCTACACAGCTAGATATCAGAGCTGTCGGTGTGCGTCGTATACGGTGGCAGTCTGAGTGATAGAAACGGACTGAGGCAGATGAGGATGTCGGACCTGGTTACGTATCGTTTCCGTTCGGGCATATCGATATCGGGGGCGCGTGAATTGGAACCATGAAGCTGGGAAATAATAGCGAAGAAGGCACACTTGGTTCCGTATTTTTACGATGAAGACCACGTTATACCCTCTTTGTGGAGTGTCGGAACATTTTACCATCAGGCCAACGTGAACTGTCATGAACATTGGCCAACATGCCAGTTGACGCACCGAACGGCTGAGAGCGCTATGTCAGCGGGCGATACATCGCCATACTCAATTCTGAGAGTTCCTGAACTGGAAGTCTTGAGATCTCGAATCGGATACTCTGCAGCAGAGCAGAGTGTTCCGCAAAGAGCGAAGCCTTCAAGGCCGGCAGATCGAGTGCATCACGGCGGAATGGAGAAGCTAATCTCCAAACAATGTTGAGTTGTTCCATGCTGGCGGGCAGCGGCGAGCAACTCGCCAGCTCGCGGGAAAATGTCTCCAACTGCGCGTGTGTCGGCCCTGCCCGACGGAGGTAAGACTGCTGGCGCTCACCTCGTGTCCGAGCTCAGGGCTGAAGGTTTGACTGGTGATGAAAAGATGGAGCTGTACGAGATTAGGAAAGCTTCTTCATGTCGAAGTACTGAATCGGAGATCCAGTGACCTGACCGTGGTGGAGGGCCCGAGGGCGTGCAAACGGCCTAGGAAATGTGTGGGATTGCAGCGCAGGACAGTGACTCGCCGTAAAGTGGGAATCGGGACAAATAGGTGAAGGAGTTTGTACGGTCCTGTATATTCTCTCAGCCGCGGCAGGCCTAGAGGGATAGCTTCTACAAGCTGCTCGGTTGCCGTCAAATCGGCAAAGAGCCATCGAGACTCGAAGTCCATCAGATGATCGCGAATATTCAGGATCTCGGTGGCTGGGAATTAGGGCAGGGTATGGAGGGAGGAGAGCGTGTGGGGGTCAATTACGATCTTGAGTTCAGTTACGCAGGCAAAGGGATCGCCAATTCGAATTTGAGTGACGAGCCGCTCGTTGGAAAGCGGAATCAAGAGAATACCGTTGCACCATTTCCGATGAACCGCTGGGTTGTCATGGCGAATGAAGAGACGCGCAGTTGGGTAGGAAGAGAATGAACCACGAGGCAGCAATCAAAGGGGACCTAGCTGACAATAAATTATCCTCGAAGTGAGCGAGTTTCTGAAGAAGGGATAATCCTTGGATTCCAGCGCTGCGGAAAGGCACGTAACGTGCGAAAAGGTGGTGCAGATTCGTGAGTCGCGTAAGGGAGCGGAAGAAATGAATTCAAAATGGCGAAGGGATCATTCTACTTGTAGATTTCCAGCCTAATGAACGGTATGGCTCCGCTGTGAAGTACCAAGGTGTGATGCGGCAGGCACGAACGAAGGGAGCAATTTCCTTCGATGTCCAATATTGCAGGTGCTGTGCTGTTCTTGCGGAAGGGCGAATGCAGATGGGTGGCATTCCATGGTATTGCCTTGCCCCGTGATCCCGTATGGATGAAAGTTGAATTCACGAAAAAGCAAAGGGCGAGCGATGCGATGCAACCGTGAATCCGCGATGTGCAGACGTATTAAAGCATCATGGGGTAGATATTTGAAAATCTCGTTCCAGATTTCACCTGGAATAGGTTCGAGCCTGAGACGCGACCACGACTGGAGGTTGGAATTGTGGCGACATTCTGGTAAGAGTGAAGAGCTAGGAACGGCTGTTAACACCACGTTGACCACATGCATTCCCCCTCATGATCAAACAAGCATCCCGGCGCCTATCTGGTTTCGTCGCCGGCAGCGTGCGGCGGCCTGTAGTTCGAAGTTCGGCGACGGCGAGAGCAACCGAGTGGTACACGT
This sequence comes from Mycena olivaceomarginata, assembly GCA_029378375.1. NCBI lineage: Eukaryota > Fungi > Basidiomycota > Agaricomycetes > Agaricales > Mycenaceae > Mycena > Mycena olivaceomarginata. The sequence continues at coordinate 43,496 of JARKIC010000612.1, forward strand.
CATTTATTGCGAAATGGAGAGAACTAGGAGAGCCACCAACAATGCCACCGAGCCGGAAAATTCCCGGGTTTATCGACAAGCTGTTGCGTATAATTCAAGTTATTGAAGCGCCGTACAATGAATCAAGCATCCGCGATCCCGCGCTCATCGCAGACCGGCAAGACACGAGCTTGGTTGCGCTGGGCGTCGCACTGGTCTCACCGTATAGTAATCCGCGGTACTTGCATCGATCGTCTCTCCGACTCGATCTCGATTCCGTGCCTTCCGACGGCTGCGTCCCCCCACACCAGAGATCTGGCCCAAATGGAGACACCGCACACCGCACCTACTACTCAGCGCGCCCCATCCCATTCCAGTGAGTGAGACGCTTCAAGGGGTATTGGTCTCGCGCTTAGTCTCGGGCTCGGGCGGCGGCACGCCCCATTCTGGTGTCCCTTGCGGCCGGGGTACGCGTTTCATATCCCAGTCTTCATCGGGTTGTGCACTCAGACGCTGTCCGTTATGTGAGTCGAGGGAAATGAAAGAGAGTCGCATTAAGGAGTAGAAAGAGATAACTCACGAAATACTCCTCGCGAATATCAAATTTCTTGCGATCGTGTTCAAGCTTAAGCTCCTGCTCTTTCGTTACCTGGACGTGCGGGGGGTCAGTACATAGAGATTATTTCGCAATGAAACGGAAGAAAGTGTCCCATTTGACGAAACTTGATGAAAAAAGGAATGTGACAAAAGAACGAGAAGAAGAACATACCTGCTTCACCCGTTGATCTCTCACATCATACTTGACTTGTGTGACCGTGGCGAGTCCGAACGACGTTGCAACCATGAGAGCGATGAATGGCACACCGAAAAATAAAGGTTGCTTGCGCAAGAGGGTGTTGAGGCGCGAGGGATTTAAGGGACGAGAGGGAAAGACAGGCATGTGCGCGGCGTAAAACGAGTAAGAGCCACAGACTGAAACCAAGGCCGCAAAAAACCAAGGCGTTGGAAGTGAAGAGAGACTGGCCCGAATGATGACAAACACGGTGATTTCCGACTCGGGCTGGCACCCGGCAAGATCCGGAAAGTTGAACCAAGTTTAACCTGCAATGCTGAGAGATTCGGCGACTGGCCGCGACCAAGAGCTTCCCCTGTTCTGCTTTCTTCTCAAGGGCCCAAATTTTTCTGTGATGGGCGTTCTTCAATGCGATTCTATTATGAAAGGTGCGAATTCAACTCTCGAGCGTTGAGCTAATAAATTTGGGCAAGTATAACTGTGCTGCGAATATTCCCTTTCCGTCCAATTCATTCATAAGGGCTTTCAATTTAGTAACCTCTCGAGCCCTTTAGGTATACCTATGCTGCAAAGATTCATCTCGAGTCCAATTCTGGGTCGCTGCTTGATTTTTTTCCAAGTTTTCTTCGGGACATATCGAGGCGAGAAAATCGATTCAGTATACTTCAGCGTGCGTCTCCGGGTTAGTTTCGAGAACCCTCAGAATCAGACCAAATTATGGATAAAACTGGGTTTACGACTCGGTCTTCAGCCTCACAAATCGGTTGAAACTGCTCTTTGAACAAAGGCTTCCATGTAATCATTCAGGCGAGTGAAAGGAATCATCAGGCTACCCAAGGTGAACGGGGCCTTGTAGCCGACTCGCTGTATCTAAACCCCGAGCAAACCTGGAATTACGACCGGAGACCCACGCGAGCGAGAAACCCAGAGTCCGCGCCATCTTCGTGACTTCTTCAGGTCACTTAAAAATGTATACTTTCGTCATTTCAGATGTTTTGGACGAAAATTCGGCACCTGCGCTGTGGGACTTGTGAAGGTTCGTCACTCTCCTTATTACACAGAATTCCAAGTTCACAACAATAGGGGAAGTCAGAGTTGGCGATTCAGAAATCGATTCTGAGCCGATTCTGATCCCAGAATCGACCAAGAATCGTTGTTCCTCCTCCGGAGGAGGAACAACATCAGAATCGACTCCAGAATCAATGATTTCGATTCTCAGTCGTAACACAAACCGACTCCGAACTCCGAAGTGGACCAGAATCGAAATCAGAATCGACACCAGAATCGACTCGCAAGTCAGTACTCTGACTTTCTCTAATGGTGAAGATTGAGTATATTGCTGCAGGTTGGAGCAGGTGTGTGTGCTTACAGACGGGAATGCGAGCCAATGGAACTGAACCAATACACCACAAGCGTCGCGCGCCCACCGTCTGGGGCGTGGTGTATCCTGCGAGGTCGAAAATTGCCGCTATCAGTTGAGAAGCACGATCCTCGCGTCCACAGCATCTCCCCGATGTTCCTACTCGCTGTGACTCTCCGCGACGTCCGACCCATAATATTGTGTGCCCCGCCCTTGCCGTTGTATAGTACTCTCGCTCCACCTCTTCCCCGTTGGCCTAAATGCGAAACCGGTTCTGGTTCTCTTCCCCGAGGCGAATGCGCTTCGAGAGGGGTTCGGCTGTTGGACTGTCCCATTCTTCGCCGGTGTATATAGCGCGGGAATTTCTTGGCGTCAGCAAACATTTCTGCCGCAGTAACTAGGGGTTCATACAGGGTTTGGCGACGATCAAAAATTCGGCTGCAGCGAGGGCAGCACTGGAGGCGGTAGTGTCCGCGACGGCGAGCGAGCGAGAGGGTGCCATGGTGGGAGGAAGGAAGGTCTTTGTTAAGTGAGTTTGCTTGTTGCAGCCGTTCGTTCCATTGCGAAGTGACGAAAATTCCCAAAAAGTCCTTGAGCCGACGGAATTTCTCAGAAAACGATGGGAAGAATCCAGACTGGCGAATTTCCTCATTTTTAAGCGAATTGACGAAGTGACGAGGGTCGTATAGACTCAGAAACCCAGCCGACGTGCAGACAGTTCTTTTGCCGGACTGTTCAGGGATTCATATACTTTCACGACATGGACGCGGCCTGGGTGTTTCACCTGCTCGTGTACCATCTCCCCCTAGCAACGTCAGGTAAACGAACCCGCGTTTGTGTCTGACCTGTAAAGTAGATCGATCGATAATGTGATCAAGGCTGCCATGTTTCAATCGCGTGGGGTAGTATGTTTCAGCAGAAGGTTTCATTGCGGTTTAGAAGTAAAGCATCCTTCTTTGTGGGAGATTAGTTTCGGGGTTCATATTGGGTTCACGGCAGATTCAAGCGTCCACTTCGTTTTCCCACGGTCCAATTCGATGCGAAAAGGCACGGTCGGATTTTCACGACTAGAATCTGACTATCACCAGGTCAGACCAATCCAGCGTGAAGTTCAAAGAAATTCAAACCATCACGTGATCGTGTCTCGTTTTGTGGAGTCGGGAGCAGCTCGGAGATTCAACTGTCAACTGACGCGACTGACCTCACTCGTCGTCACTGCGCATATCTGTATAAACGTAAGATCCCCCACATTTCCCCAACACACATCTTACCCTACAGAAATGAACAGAGACCATCCACCACACCGTCTGGTCCGCAGCCGCCCCCCGCCGTCGCCAAGCAGCAGTTTATCCCGCAGCCCAAGCAATGTGAGCTGGGGGACCAAAATCAAGTAAGTAATCATTATTCCCTCTGACTTACTTACTTACAGTGATTTTGCAGAGGCGCGATACAGGTCACTCACGGACTCACCGACGCCATTCGCGGGTCCCTGGGAGCGACGGATCCCGGGCCCCACGAGTACACATCGAGCGGCCAAATTGCGCAACGCGGGAGACACGAGATGGCGCAGGGATTGGCTAGAATACGTGGCGTTACGGCCCAACTTCCTCGTGCGTTTCGAACCCTTGAGTTGAGAGTTGGTTGAACTGAATTCGGTGTTGAATCAGCGGCGCCTGTGTACGATCGACGGCATTCGTATCCCACACAGCAATATGAAGAGCCGCAGCGAATCTGGAGCCGCCGCTCGTCGTCTGCTCACCACCGCCGCGATAATCCGCCTACCGCGAGTTCGCCCTTCGAAAAATATTACGATCATCCGTATCCAACTCAACAAGATCACGATCCGGGTTTTGCGGGACTGGGTGCAGGCATAGATCCAGCAACGCGGAAGGAAGGAAACGACCGCATTGTGCCTGCATTCCTCGTACACCCCCCGCAACCCGCATCGTCTTCAGAAACACCCTACCCGTCGCAGACACCGTATGCGACGCGCGCGCGACCTCCACAAATTTCGCCACAGTACCAGGATTTTTCACTCCCGCGCTCTCGTCCGCCTTCTTCCCTTATCGGCATCCCCTCAGTCATCCCCCCTCCCACCCCGCCGCGCGGTTCCATCCATTCTGCGCCGCCTCGCACTTCCTTGCACCCGTCGTCTGCTGTCGATCCATACTACGGGTCAACGGGCGACGCTAACCTCTCGGTCCCTTCCCCGATTCAACACACCTTCGATTCGTCGTCAAATGGGCCACCCATTTCAGAGCCGTCTCCATCGACGAGCCGACACAGTTTGCCCGCGTTCATGGATCGAACTAAACCCACCGGGAAAGGAAAAGGAAAGGAGGGGCAGTCACGACGGCGCGGTCGGATAAGGTCTATGTTCCTGGGGCACACTGCGACACGACCTTCATCGCCCGACCACGACGTCACCGTGGACCCATTGGATCCGAGTCGGGAACACGCGCGCCACCATCAGACACGATCGGCGCCCGCGACCCCGCCCCCGCACCGGCACGAATCAGTCTTGGAGCATGCAGGATACGACATCCTTTCATATGATGCCAAAGACGTGTACCCTCACTGGCCTACCGAGGAGGAGACATGTCGCGCGCAAGGGAGTCGCTCACGCGGTCCAAATGGTGCACGGTTGGAGCCTGTTCGGAGTATACGAGCATGATCGCATCCTTCGCGTCCCTACGGTCTTTGTATTATTATACCTTATCATATCGGCAAATCGGCAATCAAAAAACATCACGGCTTCTATAAACGTTTCACATATTTCTCGCTTTGACCGACATCCCGCGGCCCGGGTGCCGGTTATCGGCGCGGATATTGGATGTTCCCTAGGCTCGTGAAACCAGCCCGGCCCGGTGAAATTGATGCCATCGTAAACTCAGGCATTCACCGGGACAGGCTGGGCCCCCATGTCGCCTGTTTGGCAGATGGCAGATCTCTCCGCCATTTCAGACGCTTGACTTAGAAATAAAATGGAAACGACGCTTTTGCAACTCACGAACTACACAGCAGAGCCGGGGGGTGTCTGAGGCAAAGATGGATAACTTTTCATTCTCTATCCATTGATACCCCCTTCATTTTTTCTGCCGTCCAAAAACATGTTGGTATCAATGGATAGAGAATCCAAAGTTATCCATCTTTGCCTAAGGTACTTTGAGACTTTTTTTTAAGGTATTCGGCGCGTTTGTTCTAAGTCGAAGGTCTGAAATGGCGGGGCGGAAATCCATCACTGAAACAGGCGACATGCGGGCCCAGTCCGTCCACAAGGTTACCTGTTGTTTGACGTCCCATCATTATTTGCTCCGATGTTGTAGCTATTTGTTCTCTATCCTAATCCGTCGCCGTTCCCACCCGCTCTGTCTTGTAACCGAGTGGACGTCGACTGGCTTGCGAGTCTAGATGTTCCCTCTCACGACTGTCCATTTCTTGGATGACTCGAAATGATGGTTTCCCGCGCTTATAAGTGCGGGCTATTCGGACTCGGATGCGACCTGAGAATATTTTCTGCGCATCTTCACATGTTGTTCGGGTGTAGTTTTTTTTTTTCAAACCGATGAAACTAGCAGACATCTATCTATCCAGGGACTCGGAACTGAATCGCGGCCTCACTTGGGTGCACTCGCCCAAGGAGGTCTGGACTGTTCCATAAATCGTGATGGCGATGATCCCTTGGCATATTTTTCTATTTGAGAGAAAGTGAGACCAAGAAAGCACCGGACTGATTCGTATCACCTCCATTCCAATTCAGAAAATGGATCCCAGACCCCGTTATTCGAAATACTGAGTTGCACCATTTCGAATAGTATATCAAATCACGCACCGCAAAACACCGAACGATCCACATCCCTCCTTGACGTCGCCTGCGTCGCGGCGCGTACCGCAATAGGCTGCCATCGAAATAGCGGCAGAACAAACTAACTCCCATGTCACGCTAGAACGCTCAAAACACCGCTAGAGCTTCAAAGCAGTCAAACAAGCATTCATGTTGCAAGATAATATAGCTAGCTAGGATACATGAGGCGGTCGTGCGGGCGTATGACACATACTATGGGCATTACAAGACATTTCGATGCGTGCAAATGGGGTACGTAGGGTAGGCAAGGCTAGCGCTCAGAGAGCCAAAGCCAAATCGACAGCAAGGCGAGGCGAGGCGGTGGCGGCGCGATTAGGGTGGGGGAGTGGGTAGAATAGAATTAGGTGGAACTGTACCAAGGTGGATTGGATTGGATGGGTGTATTATGTAGTTGCCGAGAGATTCCAAAAATGTGTGTTTTGTCCAAGCGATGAGAGGAGCGATTTTTGAGTTTGGGTTGGCGCGGAAATCCGGCGCGCATCAAGCCATTAGTGTGGAGCCCGCCCACTCGGACTGTCTCCGAACGAACAGGTGAGGTGAGCGATGTATTACGCCGTCCTCCGGCCAGCCAGTAATGTTTCCGGAGCATCAGGCGTATTGAGAGAAGACAAGATGAAGATGAAAATGCGTTGTCCAATATTCCCTAAACGAAATGAGCGACTGGCGGAAAGCAAGGAAGGGAAACGACGTACGAATTAAGATGAAGAAATATGCATGCGAAGGCGCTCCAAGCTGGGGTTACGGCTGCTGCTCGCGCTACCGTGCCCGCCGCGCATGAGCTCCTGTCGGGCAAGCGGGAACGCCGCCAGACTTTTGCTTTCCTCCCCGTCCAGCCGCCAAATGCTCGCCACGTCCGCCTGCGAGAACGTCGAGCGCGTCGACGCCGGCGAGTGTTCCTCGTATTCGTCGAACGACAGGTCCGCCGAGGACGTCGACGACGGCGAGAGCGCGGGCGACTGCACGATATCCTGCAGGAACGACGGCAGCAGTGGCGCCGGCGCGTACACGTCCACGGGGCTCCCGCGCCCGTCGAGCGCGAGCGTGCGCTGCCCGCCGAGCGGGCTCGGGTGGTGCTGGCGCAAGAAGTGCTGTTGCTGCTGCTGGTGCTGCTGACCCGTCTGGTAGATCGCGTAACCGAGCTGTTGGCTGCCGAGCTCGCTGTGCGATTGCGAGCGGTAGACGTGCGCGCGGGGCTGGCGCTGCGACGGCGGGGGCGAGAAGCTGACGAAGCTGCGGTGGTTTTGGGCGGGCGTCGTCGAGTGCGAGCGGCCGATGGAGAGGTGCGGGTGCGGGTGGGGCTGCGCGTGCGCCGGGGCCGGCGCGGGGGAAGCCAAATGCGTCTGCTCGAGGACGGACGTCAAGAGGGCGATGCGCTCCGCCTGCACAGCAGCGGAGACCGAGTCACCATTCCCTTCAGCGTCTGGAAAACAAGATGAAGGATAAGCGCCGGAAGATCGAAACCAAACGCAAAACTTACACGGAAGGCAAGTCTGGCAGACCTTCCGCCGCCTCCAGTTCAGATAATTGCACTTCAGGCAAATCCAATCGCCCGGTTGCTGTACGTGCCACGATCAGCCGCCCGCGATAAATGCAAGGGGAAAGAAAAAAACATACGTGAGAAATGGGGCCTCTGTTGCCCGTGTTGAGGATAGGTGGCTGCTGGAATGAAAAAGGCGTGCATGTCAGAAATAAACCACAGAACAACGGAGATGAAGTGCAACGCCGGACAAATTGAAACGCCTGCTTACCTGAACGCTCATCAGCCCGCCAGGGCGGATCTGGCCCTGCTCCGGGAACGGTTCGTTATCGGGCCAGTACATGATGCACGGCGACAGCGGGTCGCTCGAGATGTTCTGCACCTTTCCGCCGACCGCGAACGCACGGCCCGACGGCGTGAGGAGCGGATGCGCGTGCATGTTGCTCCTGGTGGCGCTCGGGGAGGGTAGCGGCGACGGCGGGGGGAGGTTCATCACCGCCTGCTGCTGCTGAGCGCGATTGTACGACGGCGACGGCGGCTGCGACGCGAATCCGTAGCCGATAGGCGACAAGTTGCCGGGATACTGCTGCATGGTGTTGGCGGCGGATACGAAGCGGGGAGAGGGCTGAGGGCGCGAGGAATGAGGTGGTGGGTTGGAGGACTGGAAAGAGGAAAAGTGGTGAGGTGATTGAGGGCTTTCAATAGCGGCGGTGGCGGTGGAAGAACGAGGACATCCACATCCGATGCATGTCAGGTTACGTCTGTGAAGCACCATACACGGGAAAGCATCCGTCAGCATTGTGGGACTCGGTGGTGTGCGGAGACGAAGAAGAAAAGGATCATGGACAGATGCGAATCTTATATCTCAGGAATTGAAATGGACAACTCACCCAAAATTGTGGGCAGCGCAGTTCTGCGAACGACATCTGGAAAGCACGTCAGCATGTGAAATGTCGAAAACGAATGGAGAAGTGACGAATGTGAATTGCCGCAAAAAGAAGACAGAAGGCGGTGCAATGTAACCGAGGAAATGAATCGCAAATCAGATGATTCGCATTTGCAAACCCAGAGATTGCAAGGAATGGAGGGAACTCACATCCAATCGCCGAGACGAAAGCTGGTGCGGGGATTGGGCGGATTGCTCGAGATTGTATATTCCTCGGGGACGCGCTGAGAGTTCATATAAAGTTGGGGGGCCTACAAATAAGATGACTCTTTTTTGAAAGAGAAGTAACGACGTAACGAAGCTTACCCCGGCATTCAACTCGAATCTCTGGAGCTTGGAGAAGGGTTCAAGGTCGGATTCGAGGGCGGCGGCGACAGACATGCGGTGGGAGGAAAGAGCAAGGGCAGCGCAGGCCTGGAAAGAAAGAGAAAGAGGAATGCCGTCAGAATCATATGGGCTTATGAAGGGACGGGCGGGAGTGTGAGGCGCGCGCGGCAGCTATTCGTCGTTGCCAGGAACGCAACACGATCATCACGTGGCTCTAACGGCTCGCGACCAAATCGGGAAAGTCTCCGGCGTCTTACCTCGCGATGCGTTTGAAATACCGCCCAAACACAGAGATTTGCCGCCGGCACATGCGACATCCACAGCGTCGGAGCAAGGCCCTGCTAAATATTCAGACTCGATCGTGGAGACGCAGAAAAAAGAAAATACACACATGCTGTGCGAACAGAGAAGACAAAAACCCGTGTGGCATCGGTGGCAAATTGGAGATCTAGACCGCAAATTAGGGGCGTGGAACGCGTGCGATAGAAAAACAAATGCACGGACCCTCACAACCCGCGATTGGGTGCGCACAAACGCGTCAAATGAGTCACGCCCAGAAGAGACCGAGCTAAAGTCGCTAGAAGCGGACGATTGCGGGGAGAGATCTAGCGCAGGGGCGGGACGCGGTTCATAGGTCGGAGCAGCAGCCTTGGAATTGACGTGCGAGAAAGAAAAGGCCGGGCCAAGGGGAGAAAGCGGCGAGCGGGGCTCAGAGGCGGCGGTGGAGATGGACAGGCGGTGGAGGCGGTGGAGAACGCCGTCAAAGTGGGCGTTGTTTTTGGAGGGAGTAGGCATGTCGATGGGGATCGCTGGGGTGTTCTGGTCTGCGTGGACATTATTATAGCGAGGTGATGTAGGTCGCATTTGGAGAGAAGTAGGGAAGCTCGCGGGACCAGAAGTGACAGCAGAAGAGGAAGACGGGAGTATTAATCAACGTTAAAACGGAAAAAGAAGAAGGCGGCCAAGATAGATATGTTTTGTGGGCGCCTGCTATCAGTCCCTTTAAGTGTCGTTCTCCGTTCCAGCCGTTGTCTTGCTGTGCTGCAATATATGAAATCGACATTGCAAAACCGTGTCAAGTCGACAACAAACCCGTAGCTGCGTCACGTGCACCCGAAACGCTCAAATTCAGGGCATCCCCAGCTCTTCTGCTCGGCTCTCCAAAGGGCACTCAAACTACCGAATTGCCTTCGCCAAGTCACCTAGAAGTCTTGCACACAAGTCCGCCTTGAGAATGGACGTCCACAGCCATTTTTTCGCCGTGTCTTCGAATCTATCTCCTTCGATACCGATCAACTCAAACGCCCACAACTTAAAACTACTCCTTTGTGTGAACATCGATATTACGCGTGCGGCCGTATCTAGGCGCGCAGGCGGCGGCCCCCGAGCCCACAGACACGGAGCGCCCATTGTCGGGTGGGCGGGCTCCACCAATCACTGACCTAGGGTCGTATTCCCGCAGGTCATCCGGCCATTAAAAAAACCGCCAATCCATTCCCATTCCTACTGTAACTGTTCTTACTGGCTGCGTGCAATAAATCAGACGTCCGCCCGTCGCCAAGGGCCCGCGAACTGGTGATCCCGGGCCTCCGCACGTTTACTCTTCGCACGTCGCGGATGTCCTTCGAAAGGCGTACACATAATAACTGCAGCGCTTCTCGCGCTACCGCGATTGTCTGTTAATCCCGCAGATCAAAAAAACCTTATTATCCTTTAGTCGAAGCTTATGTACAGACGGCGGACCGACGAATGAACGCGTGAATGACGGCGGCGGCGACGCGTCGAGATCGCTCACGACGAGCAAAAGGTCGGGCCGAGGCGGCGTGCGGGAGGCCTAAATTCTATTCTAAAAAGCTAATAGCCACAATTCGGGAACGCGCTCTAATAAACAAAACAGAGATTCGAGCGCATCCTTGGCCGAGATGCGGTGTGGGCAGGGTCGCCCGAAATTCGGGATTACGTGCATCAACGCCCGACCACTGTACGTGTCGACAGTAGATCACAACATGCCCAGCCAAATGCCTTGCAATGCATCCCCATGGGCCTTTACTGGCTTTGCCAGCGGAAAACCGGAACAAATTCAAGTGGGGAGGATCGTGATTAGTGGAGGATTAGCGCCGCGGCAGCGCATGCGAGGCAGAATCGCTCATCGTTTAAGTACTAGCGTCGGGCGTACCCCGCGTACCAGCGCGTACCTACCTGCGGCGGAGCCCGATGCTCAGTATCGGAGAGTATCGGTGCCGGTCTGATTGATGGGCACAATATTTTCTTCCGCGGTGGAGGCGGGTGCGCACCCACGAAATGTCGGACGTCGCGCTCGGCCTCCTCGAGGTGTTTCGTCCGAACCGAATCTGATGCAGTATCAAATTGCGCTGCGTCGATGACCCATGTCCGGGATCACCAGTCCACTTTTTACGCACTTATTAGCATCAGCGTCATGCGGTGTCATTCAAGTCGAAATGAACATACATAAGTAACCGCGTCCTGGCTGTACTTGCCTATTATTCAAATTATTATCGCCGTCTGCCACTGGTCCGGAGTTGAAGACGCCTTCGCGCACCGAAATGAACACGCGACGCGAAACAGACCCGCCCGCACTGAGAGCGCACTTCGAATTTATCGTCCGGGACCAGCGGGGCAATTAGACCATACCGAGGGAGGTGGAGCGGACGTATTGGCGGAGCCGCGCTCATTCCCATTCCTGTTTTTTTCTGGTCTTGTTCTTGGTTTGTTCCAGCGCCAACCTTTTTTTTTCTTCATCCAAAGTAAGCTCAGAGGTCGAGTCAGCCGCAGATACCGCCTGAGGAGCCCAAGACGACAAAAACGAATAGGAAATCGATCAGATCATCGATAGGTACGCTCCCCACACCGGTAGGGCAGATCAGCGAATTCAAGTCCAGCTGAAACTACAGAAGCGCCGAAGCGCGCCTTATATGGCGATCAATGAAGCGAAGCCCTCCCGCGAGGCATTTTAGAGTTTACAGATGTCCGAGAAAGGCAGGTGGGAAGCAAGGGAAGGGAAGAAGATCGAGAGGCGGAGTTTCAAATCTGTTTGGCGCGTAAACAACGGTTCAACTTGGATAGACTTCGATCTTTTTTATGGGGCAATTATTAACTCTGTTAACTCCTCCGGTTGCCTGAGATTTTTTTTGGCTGCGCAAGCCGAAGATGGACTTGACTGGGTTGCTTCTCGGGTTGATTTACGCAGCACAACATGACTCCAATCCGAGTCCAAAAACAGTTCAGTGATCTGGGCTCACGTCCGCCCGCGGAGCCTTTACAGGCAGTTACAGCGGGGTGAGATGGTTTAACCGCCGACCTCGACGATCTAGCGCCATTTTGCTGAATTAATCCAGAATTAACCCTGGCCAATCAAATCGTAGTCAACCTTCTTTCTCTTCGCACTGTTGCGTGCGGAAGAAGAAAGTCAACTCACCAGTTATCGCTCCGGGAAAAGGTGTGCGCATTTTCATCGGACACTCCGGACAGAAGCAAACGCGTCCACACCGACGTGACCTCGGCCGAACCAGTCCGCGCGCTCCGAACAAGGACATATTTCATCAAATCCCTCACGGGCGTGCTCTCAGTCGTCACTAACACCGTCTGCGGCCTTTCAAAAGGCCATCCCAGCTAAGCAATTATAAGGCATTCGCGGCCGAAACGCGAGCGGAGATCTCGAGGTGCGGAGATTCGGGACTTGCTGGCTGTCTACAACGCTTGGCCAAGGCATACGGCTATGTGAACTTTCAAGACGAATTCGAATTACTTGGGTTTGATTCCCTAGTTCACATTTTGAAGTCCTTTGGATGATGAAGGGATAATATCCAATGCTCCTGTTGAATCAATGTTGAAGATCGCAAAGTTGAAAAAAAAAAACCCAAGATACATGCATATCACCGATGCGGACCCAAACGAACGGTCCACTGGGGCAAGTCGCGTCGGCTGGTGGACAATCTTTGAAATGTTGTGGTCTGGACACGATCACGTGTCAAGGTTGCGAACACTGATATACGTACAACAGCGCCGCGTCTAAACACCTCATTGACCCTCAGGTTTTTTCTGCTTTTTTCTCCGTCTCACAATTCATTATTTTCTTGTTTCGGGGCACGAAACTCTCTGGTCGTAGGGGTCATTCAAAGAATAACTGATTCGCGATCGGGCAATGGTGCTATGTAGCTCAAAAAATTGTTGATGAAACACAAAGAGGTCAATATATTCCTGTATTCTTGAGGTCAGCCACGATTAAGATGTTAAGGGAGATTGGAATCAACAAAACCTGGGAAGCTCAAGCAGACTTAGTTGAGCTGGAACGGGTCCGTTCTAGATATAAACCAAAATCCGAAATACAAATGCTTTTACAGTGTATAATTTTATCCATAAGAGCTAATATATCCTAGCCTGGAATTAAATTTGCAATTCGAAAAAGCGGCAAATTGAAAGAGGACCCACAGGCGTCCACAACTACCACGTGACTCGGCTATCAACCCGCCACGTTTTCAGGCTTGATCGTAAACCATCATCATCAGGAAAATACTCTATGTCTGTAGCTGTCTGTGTCAGACCCCACAGACCATTCAGACCGATAGACTGCCCCCTGTCTTTGTCAGACAAGCTATGTCTGTGACAGACATCGACAGACGCGCAGACCGATAGTCGGTTAGACCGGCAGACTCCCGCAGACACTCACAGACCCACAGACAAATGTCTGATTGGTGTAATGTCGCAATCACTTAATGTGCAAGCCGGTACAGGAACAGGACAAAAGACGACAGCGGCAAGGAAAGCGGGGAAAGAAATGCATTGACAACCATCACACAAACTACGGAACAATGGTAGCTATGGATGGGCAAACAAACACCCCGCTGTACAGTGCGCACTAAACAGCGACTGGTTGAGAGCAAAATCAAAGGTTTCCATGACTTCGGCGAGGGGATGGGTGCGACGATGTCCTTGAATAGTTTCATGCTGGGTGTAGCAATGTAAATCAATACGGCTTGCATCTTTGATTTCAAAAAGCTTACCGTGCTTTTTCGGTGATTGACTCTTGGAATTTGCGCGCAAGGAAGGACGGCGGGAGGGTACGGGTCGGGCCGTGGCCAGTAGAGGGAGCAAACGATGGCTCGAGCAATGCACGTACCACACTGATGAATACAGTGATTGCGACAGCCAAAAATTGCGGCTTGCGTGGTGGCTGGTTTGGTGCGGGGTCGTCGTCGAGCGGCTGGGGGGCAGAGTCATCGAACAATTCCGGGTACTGGACGGCGTTGGCCAGCAAGTTTTTGAAAACAGTGGCCTTGGTCATTGCTTGAATCGCGGGGGTGCTTGTACATACTCCCCTTGATTGTACGATCCGAGGGGTCCTGCTACCAATTCAGCTGCGGGCACTGGAAGAGGAAATACGAGACTATACCGAGAATAGGATCTCAATAATTACAAGTCGGCGGCCAACCCATTGAGAACCTACAATACTGTCCAAAGGTAGCCGTTGGTCGACAATTTCTGAGGCTACGACCAGAGGCAACATCGTCCGGGTCCTGATTGTTGAGGGCAAAGTCTGCACTGGACATTTTGGGACAGAAAAGGTAGACGAGGGAGTGAGTCGGAGGTGGGGGCGAAAAGAGAGAGGACCCTATCAACGCGCCAGATCCGCTTCGACGATCAATGGCTACTAGAGTACTTCTGACTTCGATGCTCCGAACTTCAGGTTACCAATACGGCAGGGGGACTCCAAGGTAATACGACAAGTCGACAGAAACAATGCGATAAGTGGGCAAACGACCTGCTCGTCGGGGAAAACGTCAACGTACGGAAGCGAGGTGATGTGATGGACTCGCGGGCATGTGGACGGCATGTCTGTGGGTTGTCTGTAGGAACGTGACCGTGTCTGTAGCGGTCTGCACGCCTGTATTGGTCTGTGACAGACATCAAGGTCTGACACAGACGGCCATGTCTGTGACCGCCAGAAGGCGATTCCTGATGATGTCGTTATTCAGAAGGCATCTTCCTGCCTGTCTGCGCTGTAAATTGATACATTCGCCGGAAATTACATTGGAACCGCGTCTCACGGACTCACACGGAAATTGCTCCTTCAATGAGTCTCGTTGACTGAAGGTATCGGAGAACACTGTTGTGCGGCGTGTCATGTACACTTGGACTCCACTTTCTTCAGCTAGATTTTACTCCACGGTGTGGCACAAAACTGTGGGAGCAGTCTTAATTATCCACGACGGCGACCTTCGGGGTTGTTCGCGTCACCGGCTGTCACTCACAAGTTTGTACATCTCAGGGCAGCTCAGGGCTCAAGGTGAATACATCCGCCCGTAACTATACCCGCCCATCCAGCTCGTGTTTTTAATCCATCCTACCCTGCTCGCGGGCAGTCTTGGCTTTGAATATTGCCAAATTGGCGACGGGACTCATATACTGTTCGATGACGTTCAAACGTTCATCCCAAAGACATATGTGGTGTCCGAAATGTTCCCCTATTACTATGCACGAGGTGCCAGCCTTACGGAAGATTCGTGAGGTCAGGGTTGTCCCTATATCCCAAGCAACTTACTGACCAGACGGCAGAAAATAATGCTCAAAGGATGCCGATGCCAGTGTTTACTGGCGCTGCACAACTTGCAAGTTGGAAATATCCGCGCTCATCTCATCGACTTTCGTTAGGTATGTTGCCCGAACGTAAAATAATTCTCATGAGTGTGCAACCGCCGGAATAAGATCATTTTATCGACGGATCATTATTCGGCCCAATGAAACGCCATGAAACGGAGATCCGCGACTATTCGCACCCTCAAATCCCCTCAAATCAACTCTAAAAATTATCATAAGCTTTTCGGCCCGTGGGCGTCGCCAGGGTTCGCCAGGGGAGATGATTCGCGGAGATTCACGGTGTCGTCGCTCATCGGACCACGAGGTTCCAAAAAGACAAAAGAACAAGGGGATAGCGATGAGTTTTAGAAAAAATACCACCGCTCCGCCCGGACTCTGAATCGAAGATCCCACGAAGTCAACTAGCTTCCCAATTAAACACGACACACAACATTCATTTCTTTCACAAGAACCACGTTCTGTAAGATGATGCGGCTATCATCGAAAGGGAAGCATGGTTCCTGATATCGGACACCATATTGTTTTGTCTGTATCTGGGTGTTCTGGATATCCCATGTCAAGCATGAAGACCTCCGAAATAATGACCACAGACCATTCTTGTGTGGGCGAGACTCACCGTCATTTGGTCTTCCTGCATCAACGCCATTTGCTCCTCCGGCTGCTGTGCGAGCTGCTGAAGCGCGTCGAATTTCGCCTCCATATCTTTCGGCAAGTTCCAACGCATGCGGATCATGTTCTGTCCAGGTCTTTTGAACTTCAGGAAGAAAAACCGGCTATCGTAGAAGCAAAGTGTCGAGCCGCGATCGAGACACCATCTATCCCCAGGCGTGCTGAACTCGACCAAGACCTGGCACAAAGTTTAATATTGAACTGACGAGGACCGAGGACAAGCTCCAACCTTGTACAGAGGATGCTCCGGCGAAGGGATTTCAGTGTCATCGAGATCTGCCGAAAACCCATCCTCGAGCAGGATTATGTTGGTCTTCCCTTTGCCGAAAAGCATGCCCGTGAGGACAGCATCAAAATTCTGTACCTCACGCCGCATGGTCTGGAGCCGCTCGATGAAATAACTCGGGAGAATGGCGTTCCATGTGTGGTTCTTTCCCTTGACAAAATAGTGCCCGGGGTTGTTGGTGTCCGGGAAGGATATAAATCCAGCCGCGCATTTTCCATTCGCACCATTGATGTGATCCCGCACGTCTCGGCTTATATCGCCATTGAAGTGGACTGAAGACAAAGTTAAGTCGCAGCTGAAGAGAACAGAAAACGGACACAGTACAATTATTGGTGGCGGGCGTTGTAATCCACCCAGGTCGACGCATTTTTACTCACATTAGGTTCGAAAACGCGTGTGATTATAAACCCCAAATAACAAGTTGAAACATACGTACCTCGTCCATCGACTCACCGAGATATTTAGGTCCGTCTTGGCATGATTGGTGAAGGCTGGTGACATTTGCTCGACGAAGTGTCGGCGCCCATGACCGATATAGGAGTCGGGAGAAGGACCAAATACAATAATGGAGTTTGGATTTCCGGCCATTAAATGAGGTGACGAGTCAAGATATGATTGCTGAACGGTGAGGTCGTATTAAAGCAGTTCCAGTGGGGCAGTGCGACTCAGAAGTTAAGGTACAGATTTCAAATTTGACAACATGTCTTGATGATTATCGGCCCTTCAAAACGCGCGACAGATACCTTGGGGAAACTCGTGAGGACCGCACCTACATTGAGGTCCTTGGTAAGTTGAATGTAAATCGGAAATCGAATGAGCCAAGGCGCGATGCGGAGACCACGAGGCTTGAGACCAACGAGGCATAATCCCATAAGTTATGACCTACATAGCACCCAGTAAAGATTCAGGGAGCGGAGCCAAAAAAGGTATGAGGATCGGTAGATTTAGTGGCAGTGGTAAATTAATCGCGGCAGTCCAGGAGACTCTGTCCCTGAGGTTTGGCGCAGCAAGGAGGATGACTCGGAGCTGCTCAGCATGAGCCCAAGTGACTGCCAGTCGGTCGCGAATCGGTCGCGAATCGGCGGGTCGGAAGTGGTCGAGTATGCTTAGTCCCGGCCGGGAGACTGGATGTGTTGGGAGGCTTTCAGTGATTCACAGAGTTTGAGATCAAGCCTTACCGGAATTCGCCGAACTTCCTTGTCGTCAACCACCGCATGCACAATCGCGCAGGCCAATTGTGATCTCGACTTTCATGGCCGCCCACTGAACGTCGGTCCCAACCGGAAGCCGATTTTTTAACATGCAGTTCTTTGAGTTCTTTATCGGCGTATACATACGTAGCGCCGCCACCTTGCTGGAAGTTTCGGTCTTCTGAATCCAGCGCTCGGGTATTTTGATACCGATCTCGGGGTCGGGCCGTTATCCATGATGCACCGGCGCCCGCGCATAACACACTGTACTGCACTCCCATTGTCGATGCTGAGAAGATTGAACGAGTAGGCGATCAGTATAGAGAGCCAATCAACCGGCGTCTCCGAACTTGTGTGATTCTTTCTTTAGTTCCCATCCTGCACACCGCTGACGGAAGGAAGTAATAGTGAAGTTTCGACTCGAAATCCTCTCCCAAGTCCGAGTTCGGCGGGGACCCCGAACGTTCAACTGCCTACGACCTCTGAAACGGCGGTAAAAACCATCATGACATCCTCACGCATACTCGTGTACCAGGTATGTACGCGCAGATGATAATCATCCCCAATTTTGACTCTGGTAATCTGAAGAGCCTGTTCACTCTAATCCAGAATGTTGCTTTCGCCACTAGATCTTCGTAAGAATTTTCCCATCCGATCACATCTTTCATGACCATAGTAGTGAGATCCACGACGCTATGGACGACTACCACGAAACAATGGCCGCCGACCATTCAATCTGGGCTATCGTGAACAGCAGCGACTCGCGGAAAACATTGCTGAAGGTTCTGAGTTCCCTCATTCTTGTTCGCGGCCCACGTTGACGAGTTTTCGTAGCTTGCCACCGAGCTGGGGATTTATGGTGATATCAAGCTGCGCAACGCGCTCCGCGAAGACGAGGAACGAATCGCGGAGGCCCTCGTGGTCATCATGAACTCTGAGTCCGATCGGGCAGCTGTCCTGAGACTGGATGGTGACGCTGCACAGTCTTTTCTCGACGTCGTTCAAAATGTTGAGTTTCCTCGGGCGATTTGGTATCACGCCAACTCATCTCTGGTCCCAGACGCTTGACCGAGGGTTTCTTCCCGAGAAAGTGCACAATTCCAAAGCTCGGCGACTCATAATCAAGCTCTCCGAGGCATGCGATAGGCTCCCCTCGTCCTTGTTCATTACAGGAGTTACTGGACGCGCAGAGCACGTGACATTCGGGGGTGGATTTGGCGATATATATCAGGCTACCTATAATGGACAGGCAGTCGCGCTTAAACACATCCGAACCTTCCACAGAGATGCAGAACAACGTCGGATTCGGCTGGTATGTTCTTGCTTCGTCCTATTTCTCTCCGCATAATGGCTTGGAGTAGCAATTTTGTCGAGAGGCTCTTGTCTGGCAACGTCTGCAACATTCCTTCATCCTTCCTTTAATTGGCATAGATCGCGAGACCTTCCCGTCATCGCTTTGCATGGTCAGTTGACTTGCCACCTTGGAATTGTCTCCTCAATATTGTGTTCAGGTTTCTCCGTGGATGGAAAATGGCACTATTCTCAAATATCTAAACGACCACGGAAGAGCGAACATAGATCAATTGGTTCGTTGTCTCCTTCATATTTTATTCATCATAATGAAGACCTTGATGTTAGTTGTCCGAAATATCAAAAGGCCTTGAATACCTTCACTCGCAAAATATTGTTCATGGCGACCTTCGTGGCGTAAGATAGGAGACTTCCTAGTAATCCCTGCACTTACTGACTGTCCTGTCCAGGCAAATATCCTCATCACCAATGAATGGAGTCCATGCCTTGCAGACTTTGGTCTGGCATCCTTAACTGACGCCACTGCCGCAACTACTACTTCCCACCGTGCCGGGAGTATTCGCTGGATGGCACCAGAGCTGATTGACCCCAGCCGGTTTGGGCGTAATTTTGCTCGAACGCCAGCCACGGACGTTTACGCATTTGGGTGTGTTTGCTTGGAAGTAAATTCGTTGTTGTCTCAATCATCTTTCATTCGTTCTGATTCCAGTCAGCTGTATACTGGTCGACCCCCATTTGCCAATTTGTCCGAAACTGCGGCAATGCTCAGGGTTATCGACGGCGACCGACCTGATCAGCCTTCAAGCGAACACGAAATGTCGGGCATGATTTGGCAATATATAAATAAATTCTGGGCGCAGGACCCCGCGACACGACCGACCGCCCAAGAAGTAGCACGAGATATGGTGCAAAATTTTGTGTCGTGGCTCGCCACCCAGTCTCCCGCACCGTCAGAGTACATTCCCGAACCAGACCCCAGTGACTCTGACGCAGTTTGGTGGGCAGAATAGATTTTGAACTACCGAGTAGAACAGATAAACATTGCAGCGGCACCACGCATTTTAAAAGCTTCGATATGCTTGCATTTGAACAAAACTTGTTTTCGGAAATTGCCGAACTTCTGAGTGGCAGTACATGCGAAAGTTTGAGATCGGCAGTCGAGATCCGGACCGTTCTTTCTCCAGATGCATTCCGCTCTCCGGAGGGCAGGTCTAAGTCGCGTCTATGCTCGTCCTTGCAATCCACGAGGTTTCTCATCGTGCACCACCCGGATGGATATGGCTCCCCTCCAGCCGAATTCTGTTGCAAAAGAGACTCAGGATGTCAACTCAATGGACCGCCTTCTGAAGGCCGTTAGTGAGCAGACGGATGTTCTGAACGACGTCGAATACTGATTTAAACAGAAATGAGGGCTGATCCGACCTATAACACGTCAGTCTTTCTAGACACTCCTGCGGTTCGCAAAGTTAATTTCCGTCCGAGCAGTGTTTTTCCAATACGCGTGCCAGAGTTATGGACTGAAGCTATCCTACACGATGCTCATACAGTATCATCCAAGTCGCCGCACTCAAAAAAAACTCTACCTCGGAGCGATCAGCTGACTCCTCGCAACATGCACGATTCATACTGCGAACTTGTCCTGCCGTTTGGATCCTCCCCCAAACTCCTCGAGCAATATACGAATGTGCACGGTGGTATACGTACCGGAAAGTAACGCTGTCTTTCTGTCTCTCGGCCTCACTCGCTGATCTTGTTCGAAGGTTGATGGAACACCTCGACTCTCTTGCAGGTTCGATTTCATACAAACACATGCTAGGTCCGGGAGTCGATAGTCTGGGTAAAATTGAGGATAGAGGATTTTATATCGTCACAGCTTCTGTTGACCGGTGCAGTCAGCCCCAGCCCCTTGAACTCATTGAACTAACTCGTGGATGTTCAGACTGGATATGTTGTCTCCTCTCGATCCTTCGCGCGACTTGCGTTTGAGCGGACAGGTAATATACACCGGAAAATCGTCCATGGAGGTCGCCGTCAAGATGGAGACAATCGGCATGGGCTTAGAAGAAGAGACTGTTTTGCTGGGTGAGAATTCATCGCCTCGATCTTGGGTTCTCAAGCTGTCTGACCCATTTCAAGGTCGCTTTTCGATGGTTTGCCGCGACGCACTTACCCATCGCGCGCGAAATGTCCATCCCCTCCTTATATCTACGACCGAAGAGGAGTCGTTACGTTCCATGGGCGAGGGTTGGTTGCCTCCAGCATCGCATGTCGCATAGTACTAATTCACGCTCGGTAGATATGAAGAAACGCCGACAATCGCAGGCGCTTCGCTCGCTTTCGCGTGTTCCCCCGAGCTCAGCCGAGGCTGAAGCCCTCCATTCGTTCTACCTTAAATACGGCCAAGATGCTAAGGACTTGGGCAGCCTGAGGGAAAGTGATGAGCGTGTGTGGCTGGGGGATACGAAGGTGGAAAAAACCATGCTGATGTTCCCTCAAGAGCGCAAGTAAGAGGGCCCTGGACTATGCCTTTGATTAAACTGATGATTGGTTGAAGCGTTCACCAGAAAATATTTGGCGGATACTTGATGCGATTAGCCTACGAGGTGGGTCGTTATTCATTCATTCATATACAACTTCCAGCATTAACACATGCGATCTCAGCTGGGATTCTCAAACTCAAGTCTATTCATGCGTGGCGGGCATGTTCGATTTCTCTCCCTGGACGGCATCGCTTTCGCGCAACCCGTTCCAATCGGCTCCATCCTCAGACTGACCTCATATGTCCTGCACTCGACCTCGTCGGCCGAGTTTCCCATGATCGTGGTTGGTTCAGCGCCCCCGTATCGAGATGATTCATCTCTTTTGAACACTTTTACCTTTTACAGCACGTCGCCGTCACAGCGAACGTCGTCGACGTCCAGACGGGAAACGAAAGCACCACGAACGAGTTCCGCTTCACCTGGTGTCGCGATGATTCGGCGTCCTCGGTTCCACGGCGCCAAATTGTGCCAAAGACATATAAAGGTTGGTTGGATTGTCCTCGAATTAGCGCACCTGAGAGTAACGAAATATTTTTCAGAGGCTATGTTATGGCTCGAGGGCAAGCGTGCTCTAGAGATGGGCGATGAAATTAGAGGGCTGAGAACGAAATATGCGTAGGAGAACCGGTGAGGATGTGTGCCGCGATTGCGGTTGACAAAATGGACACGAGCATCCAACTTAGTCTCGGCGGTCGTTCTAGTAGCTGCCATGAAATCAAGCATAGATGGTAAACAGAACGGGGCAGAGGACCGTACGGGCAGCTAGGGCCGCCGGCGTGTTTCGTGTTGTTGTTGTTGTTGGAATGAACACATGAAACATGCAGGATCATTTCGTGAATAACAAATTGAAATACTCCTCGTTCTCAATCATGACTGCAGCCCCAACTCCAAACCAGAAACCTCTGCCGCTGCCGGGCATCGCACCTCACTTATTTACACATACGAGCAAACTAAAGAACAAACCCGTCAATAAGCAGAGTGCGGCCTTTATTGGTATCTCTCAATTGTCCCTGACTGATTTTCGACAGCCTCCAAAGTGTCCCACCACACCCCCACCGGCCAACCTCAAGGTATGACTTGCATATTAATCTATGTACATCTTTTCGAGCTGATTTGCGCAAGGACTCGGAGATCTCTCGCTTCAAATACGAGACGGCTTTCGTCGTTTGGAGGAGATTCTGGTGCTCCAGGGACAGCGCGCGCAACGGGCGCAAGTTATAGCCCTTACGGGTATTGGAATAGCCGGAGTTATGATTCTGTTTAACTACCTGCGCAAGTAACGTCGCTTCACATTGTAACTCAGGGGCGGTGTCGATCGGCTTGTCCTTGCATTGACATATGACTAATTCGGGCATAATTCCTGTTTCAAGCGACGACGTTCTCGCCGCCATCGCCATCGCTGCGGGCCTCTTGTTCTCTCTTCCTAGGCATCTCCAGCTCGCCAACCCGCTGCTTACCGCCTTCCAATGCACTCGGACGCCTTCGATGTAATCCCCTATGCGGTTAGTGCGTTCTTCACCCTTTTACTGCGGGATCGCCATTCCCCGGGATTTGTCTCAGTCTGAGGGGTCCACTGGATCCTTCTGAGACATTATTCTGTCGCGCTCGCCTGGCGGGTTGTGGCCGAAGGAAGGGAGCACGATGTATAACCCCAGTGATCCCTAAATGGAACATCCGGGTACTGGGTCGTGTCTCCAAAACCTGGGATCGCTATGCGTCGGGATTTGTCTCACTACGGGCCCAACGGATCCTTCAATTCAGTCGCGCCCATGGATTGCGATCGGGTTGGAGCTCCAAGACCTCCGGGATTGCTGTGTCTCGCGATTTGTCTCAGCCCGAGGGGTCCAGTGGATCCTTCTGAGACACCATTTCGGTCGCGCTCGCATGGCGGGTTGCGCTCGAAGGCAGCGAGAACGATGCATCACCGCGGTGGTCTGGGTCGTATCTGGGATCGTTCTCACTGAAGGTCTAAGGGATCCTTCTGAGACATATTTCGGTCGCTATGAATTGCGATCGTGCTCCAAAACCCCTTCCGCCACCGGATCGCTATTTCTGTTATTTTTCTCAGTCTGGACTCGGGTCGTTCGATACTGACCACTCTTTCAGGACATCAAAGGCGATTGGAAGAAGCTCGGCGCGGGTTCGTTCGGGAATGTGTACAAAGGTGAATTTTACAAGTTTTCAACGGATCGCCGGCTTACACAGCTGCGAAGCCACATACCTTGGAATCGAAGTCGCCATCAAGGAGGTTCTTCCATCGACAGAATACGACGTCGCCAAATACTTTGAGCGGGAATGGCGGCTTATGAAGGAGACCAGACATCCCAATTGCTGTCTATACATCGTAAGATTCATTCTGGAATCATTCACCGTTTTTCATTATTCTCAGGGTCTCTCCCGTGCACCCGAGCCAGATAATCGCATATTCATCGTTTCAGAGTTCATCGAGAATGGAAATCTGCGCGTATATATCCACGACAAATCCAAGCCATTCCCGTGGCGCCTTCGCCTCTCCTTTGCCACCGACATTGCGCGCGCTCTCGCATATTTGCATGCCCGCAAGTGCATCCATCGCGATCTCAAAGGAGAAAATCTCCTTGTTACCTCTAACGGACGGCTTAAGCTCACCGACTTCGGGTTCGCCCGCATCGCCGCTCGAAACGACGAGGAGTCGAAGCGGCTCACGTTCTGCGGCACGGATTCGTACATGTCACCGGAGATCCTGCTCGGCGACGAATTCGATCTTCCCACCGACATCTTCTCCCTCGGTATCATCTTCTGCGAGATCGCGGCCCGCAAGCTGGCGGACGACGACCATTTCAAGCGGACCGCCCCCACGTTCGGCATCGACCCCGCGGAGGTGCACAAACTAGCGAATCCAGGCTGCCCGCCGGAGTTCTTGGCTCTCGCCATTGACTGTCTTGCCACAGAACCGGCAGCACGCCCGAGTACCAGAGATGTCCTCGAGCGCCTTCGGGTCATCGAGGCCGAGGTCCTTGCGCGACCCGCCGAGGGCGACGACCTCCATGTCGGCAGCGTCAGGCTTATGACGGCTAGCCGGCGCCCCGGCCCCAACCCCAGAATCCCGAGCTTTGGGCTCGGGGTCGGAAAGGATATCCGGGGCAGCTCGCACAATTCGAGCAATACGGACACGGATGACAGCGATGATGAGCTAATGGAGGCTGTGATGGGGCTGTCGAGCGTCGGTGTGGGGAATAGCGACTGGAGCGAGGAGACGAACGGTCACCAGCCCCTCTTGGATAGCAACGTCACGTCGTCGACGTTCTCGGACTACAGCACCACGGTCATTCGCGCCCACCCCACCCAGGGCTCGGGTAGCCAGCTCCCGTCCTTGTCGTCCATACTCACTGTGCGCGGCGCTGCGGCGTCACCCCCCGGCGATACACCCGATGCTAAGGAGGCAGCTGCTGAAGCTTCCCCTGCTGCTGCGAGAGGCCCGATCTCTGTCGGAATCCGAGGGTGACCCCCTCCACGGCTCCATCTTCTCGATCGCCTCTCTTGACTCGTACCACACCGCGCACTCGGTTTCCGCCATCTCCACGACGTACGCGACCGAAGGCGGCTCTACCATTCGCTCTCTCCACGGCAACTACACCGCCCCGCTCGTGCATCGGTTCTCCCTCCTTAAGCCCGGTGCGAAGCCTCGGAAGACCGGGTCCAACGGGGCCGTCTCGCCTACGGGCAGTAGCGGCAACGGCGAGACCACCGCCGGGTGGAATCCGCTGGACCTGTTCTTCTCCAGCGGCCTCCTCGTTGCCAAGTGCGACATCTGCGCGAAGAGGCTGGGGTGGAAACCCGTGCTGGAGTGTGATGATTGCGGGTTGCGGCAAGTGTTCTCTTCGTCCGGTCGCCTCTTGACTGACGTTCGGTTACAGCGCGCATATCAAGTGCGGGGAGATTGCGCCGCGGGACTGCGGCGGTAAGCCTTTGTTTCCTTTGTCCTGATTCCCTCGCTAAGAGACTTGTGTAGTTCGCCCGAGTCGGCCGGGCACGCACCAGTCGCCGCTGAGCGTCCTGTCGTCGCCGCTTTCGAAGGTCAAGCAGAACGCGGCCGCGGGCAAGTCGAAGGCCACCAGCCCGCCTAGATGATTCCGATGATCCACGACGTTACGACGCTCATGCCATACCCACGACCCACGACTTTCCCGACTCTTTCATCCACGATCCACGGTACAGTACATTCACGCCCGCCACCAATAATTTCTCCGCTTTGGAGGCTTTGGACTCGGACTCGTATCATCATTCCAGACAGACAGACAGACAGACGCACCCGCCACCCATCCATCACACGTATCATTAGCCAGACCATCACCTCACGATCATGTATGTATGTACGCGATATTTCCTATGATACACACGCCGTCCAGCCATCGCTACGCTACTTTTACTAGGTACGATAGTACGTAGTCTGCTGCGATATAATATTTTGTGTTTTTATCCGCTCGGTGGGCGATGCCACTGAAAACACAAAGCGGTGGCATTCCGGCTATCTATATCTGACCGGAAGTGCACGGAAGGAGCACAATATCATGACCTGAGCGAAGGCCGTGTCTTCTTTTGAGATGTGGGAGGAATAATCATTCTTCTGTAATTTTCCCGGCGCACTCCCATTGGAGTGAGTCGCGTCCCTGCACGTTCGTCGATAAAAGATGGCTGAATGCTGCTGAGCTCGTGGGGGATCTTGTGGGATCCGCGGTTTGTACGTCCTGGATATCTCCGTACGGTGCACTCGTCCTTCCATCCGATCCGGATGTTGATCCTTGCTTAAAGTTTATTTTTCTCGTCCATAGCTTCGGGTCTGCTGTGCGTTCTCATCTGCGGATTCCTCTTAGCATCAACAAACTGCCCGCTCCGTGTCTCCCGCTCAACAGATGGCATATATGGATTGACGCTGTCCCAGCTCTCTTGAGCAGTATCAGACCCACAACTCGGGTATTGGACTGACGAATTAGATTGCTGCCAGGATTAGACTGCTGAGCAACGCACGGTTCTTCCTTTCCCTCTCCCACCATCTCCCGGAGAGCCTCCGACGTACGCCTCAGGTTGGGTGTATCGGTGCTGGATCCTTTGTTTTATTTTTTATCCCTCTTTGGTCGTTCTTTCGTTTCTTTGACTTTCGACTCGTTGCTGAGCTTCCACCACGATGTTCTCCAAGCTATCCGCGGTATTCAAGTCGGCGGCAAGTCCTGTTCTCTCTCCTGTTACTGATGAGCTAACAGCCCATCTAGTATGCCGCTATTACTCTCAGTGCGTTATTAGTTTGCTTGCACACATCATTCTTCTGACGGACTTTGAGATCGGGTCACTGTTGCCTTCTTTGTTTTCTCTCTCGTCCACTGCTTTGCCCAGGGCATCATCCAGTCTTTACTCTATTCCATCGACACGGAGTTTGTGGGGGTTGTAAACGAAATCGTGCACGCATCACGGATTCCGTTAGGAAATATGACCTACCTTGAGGGGTCAAGTAATCATTGGACCCTCCGCATGTGCAAAAACATCCCACATGGCCAGGCGCAGGACCCTTGCGCAGTTGTCTTTCAGTCCGGTGTCGACGTGAATGATGACCCAGACGCGGTGGAATCTGTGCGCCTTCTGTTCTTATTTTGGTACTTTCTGTGT
This sequence comes from Mycena olivaceomarginata, assembly GCA_029378375.1. Classification (NCBI taxonomy): domain Eukaryota; kingdom Fungi; phylum Basidiomycota; class Agaricomycetes; order Agaricales; family Mycenaceae; genus Mycena; species Mycena olivaceomarginata. Next base: position 70,494 of record JARKIC010000612.1, read on the forward strand.
TTCTGATATGTCGACGTAGGATACCATTGCCTCAACTTCCGTACGTGGGCCTCTTCTAGCCTCCGCGACATCTCACAATTGTTCTCAGATCCTTGAAGGCTACACCCAGGGATTCTCGATCTCTACTAGCCGTGATAGTACCAACCAGTCCATTGGTGTCACAATCAAAACCAACGCTGCTTCGTCTGTGTTCCTCAGTCACCAATGCGCGCAGATTCTGGTGTACCCACAACAAGTGTTAGTCCCTTCTTTGTTTTCTCCCGTTTTCGGCTCTGATTGGATTTCCAGTCTTCAAAACTCGGTCCGCGAGGATATGACATTCATATTCTTCCAATTCTGGATTTTGGGTGTTTCTGTCTTCGCTATCTCTCGAGGGTCTATTCCGCACATGTGATATCCCTCCTTCTTTCAAGCTGCAACAGCTAAAATGCCTGCAGGATCACTGCGCTTGCATCTCGCTTCCTCATCGCCGCCTGGTCCGGATATATCGTCATCTACCGAACGAAGAAACAAGCAGGTATCTTCCGGGAGATAGTTTCAGCGCCTGGGACGCCGTGCGGGGGTAGAGCTGTTCCCCACATATTTCACGACACGCCATGCGTACGATGTGAGTTAATTCGCCCACTTTTCAGCATCAATCCTCATACGATTCCCAGATCGCCGACGCCATCCTGAGCTTTACCGCATTGTTCTTGGCCGGTTTACTGTCCTGGAATATTTTGAAGGTACGGGACTGCGGGTGTGCCACGACTTATATTTTGACACTGTGTTTCCAGGTCTTTAAGGCACAGTCATTCAAGCGTGTTGGGGCGCCTGAACACGTTATCCGTATCTACAAGGTCGGTTTCCACACCTGCGGCTCGTCTCGCTCCTCATCACCTTTCGCATTCCAGTTTTTCATGGCGGTCCAAGCGGTTCTGCAGCTGGAAGTCTTCGTGCTCGTCGTCGCAACCAGGTACGTCTCGCCTCCTTCATGCTAACCGTACATCCGTTCTTATCGTTTTAAAGTCTTTGGGCCGATGTCCTCAGCAGGACCGCCATCAGCCTGATCTCGACCCACACGCCGATATACAACGCTTTGGTCATTGCAACGACTGTCCTCGTTATCCCGTGGATCGCCTTGGTACGCTCGCTGTGGTTGCCCGCTACCTACGTTAGACTAACGGTCCATGGACAGGGCTGGTACGGCGTCCGGCGCGAACGAAAGGGATTGATAATATCTTTCCTCGCTGTCGGCTTCTTCTTTATCAGTGGCTGGGCCATCATGTTCTATTCGATAGTCTACCGCTGGTGAGTCGAATCATTTCTGTTTGCAGACGGCACCTCATGCGCGTTTGGCAGGTCGTTCTTGCAGTGGCCGTACTTGGGCTGCTTCACCGTAGCGTCCTTCATTCTCATCTTGTTAGTTGTTCACCCCTGGCTCTCCCACGACTTGTTCTAATTCTCCCATAGTGCGAGCATGGCATTAGGCACGATCTGCTGGAGGAATTTCGATAAGGGCCTTACAGAATATCGTTCGTCCCTCTCAGCCTTCCCTCCAGTTTCGTTACTAAAGGGTACATTGCAGTCAACGCAGAGGACGCGCTCGCCGACCTGAACTTCACGCCCGAAGTCTTCCAGAACAGCGACGTCGAAAAATCGGGCGAGAAGTCGAAAGATTTCTATGCTTATGACGAGCTGGACTTCCCGCTGGCCACCTTCCACTCTGGCATGCTGTCCGGCGGCGAGACTATGCGCAGCGATGAGTCCCGGATACCTACACCCGTACGGGGCCCCGCCACCATCCTACGAGAAGCCTTATATCACGCCCGGGCGCTTCTGATCTCGATGATCATCCGAACTACATATCTTTCTTTCTTTCTTCGGGACTCGAGCTTAGCTCGTTTTGGACTCTTCTTGTTGTACAATATTTTAACGATCAGCTACGTTCTTTAGAAATCACAATAGTAGTATTCTACCTCAAGAGGGGATCCCACGAAAGACGCCAAACTCAGCTCGGAAGTTGTCGGCTTGAATGCCGCTTGTAACCTGCGTCGGCGTCCACCGCTTGTTTCGTTCCCTCCCCAGACATGCTGGCGTACGACAGCCCTCGCCGTCCCGCGATTTCGTTTCTGTTGTACACTTTCACAATAAGCTATGTTCTCTAAACATCCGTAGTAGCAAAACGAGGCCATCGGCTGTCTACACAACCTCAAAAGTTCTGTAAGGATTTGTGGTCAGACTAGAGCTGAGCCGTGTAAACAGCTAAAATTACCTTAGAAATAGTTCCCGGCCTGCTTGGACTTGCCATCGCTCGGGCGCCTCGGAAGCCCAGGGCCTCTCTGCTCTCGGCACCGATCTCGACCTTACCACAGCCTGTGCAGGCTCGGCGGGTGCTGTCGACCGGTCCCGACTCGGCCGCTCGCGCTCATCAACGGACTCGGCGCGGGTGTGCTTATACGACATGGGTGACACAGAAATCGCCGGCAGCACGTACGAATCCTGTCGCGCCAGGGCAGCGCCGACATCGATGTTCGGGGGCCTGATTGATGAGGGCGAGGGCGCCTTGCTGTTGCCGCGCGTTTTTGCTCGACACGCGCACAACAGGCTGCACGACAATGGGCGACATTGACACCCGCTGCCCCGTCGCCGCGTTCTGGAACAGCGCCGGGGTGCTCGACAGTTTGATGGTGTCCGCTGGCGACTGGCCCGCGCTTTCTTGCGCGAAGAACATAGATATGGCGCTGGGCTTACGGCCGTGCGCGGCGGGCTCGGGCTGCTGCGGCGTCTTTGCGTCCCTCGGGCTCGAAACGCCCAAGATAGTCTCCTCCGGGTCGAACTGGGATTTGCTGTCGTCCTCGATATACGACGCCGTATCGTCTCCCTGAAAAAATATGAATGAGTTGTCAATGCCAGGCGCGATTGAAGGGAATACTTTGTAGAAAAGGACGGGGGTGAAGTCCATGCCCTCCAGGTCCTCTGTCACGCGCACTGAATGAAAAGGGACAAATAAGCGGCGGCCGCTTCGGTGAGACAGACAATCGACGTACGGAAGTGCGCGAGCCCCTGCAGATAAGATGCGAACGTCTTTCAGTAATTGCTTGCTAGAATGGCATATCAAAAACCACAAACCTTGCCAAACTGTAGTCTGCAAACAACGGCCAGGACAAAGGTCGCAATCAGAAGCATATACGCAGCTTCAAGGGAGGGGGACAGATCAGGGACGTTTGTGTCGAGCTCTCGTTTCTTCCACTCACTGATAGACATGGTGGCGTAGAATGACCACTCTTTAATCACGAATCGATTAACTATCACAATATACTGGTCAGTACGGTGCAGCAAGTTGCTTCGAATCAAGTGACGCACGAGGGCTAAAAATAGTGCCGTCGACATCGCGAAGAGAATCATGGAAATGACGGAGAAGAGTAGAAAGAGGAGTTTCGACTCCCTCCGGACGCTAATCCAGCCCAGGATCAGCCACGGGATCACAAGCTGCGTGGGCTTAGCGACAAAATAACCATGGAACTGTGGATCCACGCACCACCGCAGTGACGACGAGTTCAGCTAGATAGACAAAGAAATGTTCGGCCATTTGACGAACGGCGCCGAAGGAGATCTTGTCGATCCACAAGGCCTGAGAGGTGTCAGTAGTGTCCCACGCATAACATAAGAATCTGCAATTCACCGCCTGTCCAAGGATGAAGAAACCGGCAAGTTGCAGGATGACTGAGAGAGAAAGTACGAGCTATTACACGGGACGTCAGGAGGCGAGTCAGATGCGTAGAATACGGAAGTACCTTGTATATGCGATTGACCTCTGTCGATGCGCCTACCCTGCTGAACGTTTGGGACGCATACACCTGAAGCGTTCATTAATTCTATGAGAAGAGAATAGAGCATGTAATGAGCGCACGGTGAAGAGCTTATAGGTCAACGCGGCTATCAGGACCAGATTCACAGTGTTCGCAACCAAGCTGGTGACCTATTCAGACGTAAGAATATAGGCATGAATCAAGCAAGGGAACGAACACCATGACTCGTGGTTTGGTCCCACCAGCTTCCAAGCCGGTCAGAACCGTCGCATTTCCCCGCATCGATGACATGCAAGTAGGTTTCATATAGATTCGCATTTCCTTTGACGCGGAAGCTCGCCCAAGCGGTAGCGAGAACACGAGCGGCCAAGCCTGCGAAAAGGTGCGGGAGGCTCTCGTTCAGCAACTACTGGCTCGTTAGAGGGGTCCCTATATCCTTTTGAAAGGAGACACACCGTCATCACGGACAACGTCATGAGCCAGATCTGGTAAACCAGAGTGCCAAGATCCTCGCGACGCTGCGTATTCCATTAATTTTGAATGGCACCAGTGCTAAGATACAGTCCTTACTGCATCGGACAGACTGGCGAAAATCAGCGAGGGGAATTGGAACAGGGATGATCGCGCTCACACGTCTTCAAGCCACATCAAGGACAGGGCACATTGCTGCACGTCCTTGGGGCCATCTGCCCTCTCGAGAATTGTGTCCCGGACCTATCGATGCTTGTCAAAAAGAAATGGCCAGAAGTGGCTTTGGACGGACGTGCATGTGCGAATGAGCACGTTTCACAAGAGTGGTGCAGTTGGCCCCATCTTGTCCGGGGATGTTTTGGCACAGCTAGCAACCGAAATGAACGGCGAATGGCTAGAAAAAATCGCTTGACGTACGACAACATCCCCATCCTGCAGAAAAGACATGCCAAAGGTTGTAGAGGTGACATTGGACTAGGTTGGCGTCAGCTCTGCACACTGGGATGAAATATGCTCGGTACCTCATCAAGGAACTTAGAAACTGCATATGCGCCTTCTGTATTATTCAAGTAGGTGCCCGTTTGCAATCCGACCAGAGTAGATGCAGCTCAAAAGAGCAAGAAAGAAGTAAAGAGTGGTGTAGCGAGTGAGAGTGATTCTCGCATACTGCTCGCAAAGTTAGATGTGGCCAGTGCGGAGGAAGCAGTCTCACGATAAGCTTGACTCTGGAGATCCAGAGGACATGCTTGAACCATTCCCTAGTCTCCTGATTAACCATTGAAGCAAGTTGAAGACGATCCTGCCGTCAGAAGAAAAGAGGGAACCAGCCACGGAAAGAGTGACTCAGTGAGTGCACAGAACTCAACCAGTGGAAGTGACGAGCAAGACCGTGCCCCCCAACCAGCAAGGGGATATATAACCTGGCAGCAAGCGGGGACCCGGATGGTTACCGTCACCCCATGGATGATCTTCGCCTTCTCTCTCACAATCCCGAGTAAGTTGGCCATTGTCTCCGTGGTCCTACCTCACTTAGCCAACGAAATCAATACAATAATCAGTTTGGATGACTTTGGAAGCGTTTGCCGCTCAAAGTTAGCGGATATCCTTGGATTCCAGGGTGGCCAAGAAAGATCGAGGTAGGCCAAGGCAGGCCAAGGCGTGCCCAGAAGACACTGTATCCCCGGGTGATCGCACTCGGGTGACTCGGCCGCAACGAAAACTAACGAAAATCGCTTACAATCTCTTACAATCAAGGTGAATATGAAAAGAAGTGATCGGGTAACGACGCTTGCGGCATATGTTATCCCGTGCCAAGACCGGCTGCCGCGGAGCCAAATATAGAACTCGGAAATGTTCAAAAGCAGTTCCATTGGTCGTCCAGCCTAATAAATACTGCTTTACTTGATGTCTCCTTATATCAAGCAGAATCGGCCTGTCAGTGTCAAAGAAATCCATTCTCACCAACGCTCCCAGTGCACAACAATCAAAACTTGAAATGGGCAGTGTCACCAGTGTCGAACCAACTGCGGTCAAGTTCCCTCAGGCTTGATGAAATCAACCTCACTGCTCGTGAAATGGCTGGGAAGTCGGAATGAATGTATGTAACATCAGCTTCACATAGCTTTACTCTTTATTGGCCTCAAGGAACGAGATGAGCGCGTATCTTGCAACAGATCGTCAACATGGAGTGTAAACGGCCGCCTGAGGTCTTACCTGCCGTCAACCCTCCACTTCGATCCGCTTCCATCGAGCTTCTCCGCGATCTCTCGCTCGACTCCAACGACCACATCGGCCTTGTTCGTTCGCAAGCTCAGCAGGGGGAAGGATCCCGCAAGAGGTCCCAGGGCCGTCGAAAACGGGGTCCACGCCGGCCATTGCACGTCACCCGTAAGCCTAGGAGCGCGGAATGAGGAAGTTGTTAATTTAGTTTCGAAGTGCGAATCTACGCACTTGCGATAACTAAATGATTAGGATGCGTTTAGCAACCTATAGAAATAGTTGCATCTCGCACTGCATGCAACACAACGCACTTTAAATCACCCTGGGAAACGTGGCGAATAAAAATCAGACTTCGCGGCGACGATCAGGGATATGAATAACTTACCTTGAAAATAACGAGATTGCTGGCCCTGAGAGCATCCCAAGGCCAGGAGCACGGCGCTGCATATCCCAGTACGGCGCCGGAGACGTCCAAAATTGTGCTGATTCAGCAGCCCCATCTGAACACGCCGCCCAAAGGGGTGGTCGCCGGCACCGACAGCGCAAATACACCCTCAGCTACGTATCGTTCCCAGCGCTTGATCATGGTTTGGAGGTGTTCGAAATCCATTCCCGGCGGAGGGGGAAGAAATGCGGGATCCAGCAGGGAGTGGATTGTGTCGGTGAAGTCTCCCGGCGTCACCTCCAGAGCATGAGCGCGAGAAAACACCGTGAGAAAGAAATTTTATATACATCAGAGACGAACCAAGGGATCAATTTCGGGCTAGGAAAATTCAGAGAGGGCGGGGAAACATGAACAGAACGTACTGGAAAACAACAGTCGAGGCGTGAGGCGTGTATGTGACGAGGAAGTCCGCAAACACCAGGTCAGTGAACAGCTATACTCAGATTCAAAAAAATATCAGATCGCGAAAGAAAGTTCGGGACCTCGAAGCCGGCTATAGGTGCGAAGGCTCGTCACAGAGAAGACAGAACGAGGGTTCGATTCTTACCGTTGTCGAGCACAAAATCAACCCTTCCGCCGGACAGCGATACCACGTGGCTCCAGACTTTCTCCTGGTCGTCTCGCAGGATAAATTCTGCCCGGGCGGTTTGCGCGTCCTTGCCCACAGTTTGTAGATTTTCGATGTCGGACGACGACATATGAGTCAACAGAGACAGATCTGTCGCGTTTCCCCTTCAAATCCGCCACATCAGCACACGGCTTAGGAGGTTTAAATACGAATATCAACCATAGACACATCTGTATCATCTCTTTGAACAAGACGCCGAGTTTGTCAGAGTCTGATTCTAGCTTTGCATGCTCTTCCTGAAGTTGGTGCATGGTTGTCGCGATTTCTGCGGCATTCCATGTGGTTCAATGGAAATTTCAATTCGCAAAAAGACGTACGGTAGATGGCTTTCCCCGATTGCTTGAAAGTCTCGGCTTTCTGGGACGCGAATGGATCAAACGAGGACCATTGCGTCGTTTGGACGAAGTATGAGCGAAGAAGTCTATACCTAGCCTGATTATTAGATACAGGAACCGGTATTTAGACAGGACGACGGACAAATAGCATCTAGACGAAGATTAGGTGAACACTCTGCGTGAACTCACGACGAGCTCACTCTGCAAAAAGCCAAGGGGCAGTAAACCAAGTATTCTTTGCCTCTTCGGCCAGGCGTTCTAGTTCGGAGTTGTACGTCTCAGCCGGTTCTCCATCGGAAGGAATGGGTCTAGTACATATATCATGTCAGTTCGCAGAAAGGAAAGACAACGAGCACAACGCCTACTCCATAACATAGTTCCTCCCCATCTCGTACTTCAACTTGCTGATCTGCAAGCGAGATTGAACACCTAGTGAGCACCGAGTCGCGAAGACGTAGGTCGTTGGCGAGCCGCCGACCTTTTCTATGATCCCCCTAGCCTCATCTATCCGCAACTTCAACGGCTCCTTCTCCGCCTCGACCCGGCGGCACTCATCTCGAGACACAGCTCGTGGCTTAGCCGATGCATCCTGTCGATTACCCTAGAATGGCACTCCAAATAAGCAAACGGCCTATGCACGGTTGGAGCCTGTCCACCCTGTGATGATGACGGGCCATCGGTGGACGACAGTGGTGTACCTGTAGGTGACCAAGGTTGAGTTATGATGTCCGAATCGATGAGACCAGACCTCACGAGAATCCTGTTGGATCTGTGGGATCGTAGGGGGGGTATGGAGCAGAGAACATGGCCTGAATCGTCGGTGAACGAACAAGGAAACGACCAGCAAGGATCTAGTATACTGAGAAGCGAGAAACACCGCTTATCATCAAGTTTTTGGCGCGCACCTTCCCACGCTTTTCCGCGGTAACTCTGTCCCCTTCAGCCATGCGCTTCGCCCAAGACATCGACAGCGACGTCAAGGATTCGCTCTCCTTCTCCCATGTCTTAGGCATTGAATCCAACGCAGTGAAGTCCGGATTCGGAGACTCCATCGTCGAGCAGCTGCTCGTCACCCATGCATCAGTGCAAAATAATTCGGAGGATCCTACGAAGAAAGAAGGACGGGTAGTCTGCGAGCTCGTCGTCACAGAGGGTGCGTCCGGAGCCAGCCAGATTTGCTGAGGCGACGATTCGGTCCCCAGAGATGCTCAACGGCGGCGGAAATATCCACGGGGGCTGCTCGGCTCTTCTCATCGACATGTGCGTCAATTCGTCGCCGCAGGAATAAAATGCGCTGAAATCGCATGGCCCAGGTGCTCTTCGCTGTGCTTGATGGTATACCAGCGTGGAATGCACGTCTCGCAATCCCTGAACATCGTGTATCATTCTCCGGCCACACTGTAAGTCGTGCAGGTGGCAAAAACAATTCTCACCAGGCATTCATCTTCAGCGGCGAAACACTGCGCATAGTAAATACCACCATTACAGTTGGTGCGCGCGCCATGTCCGCCCGAACTGAGGCAAGGATCGGTATCCTCTCATGCACAGACGCTGAATCGGTCTAAATAACAGATTTGGAGTGCCACAAAACACCGCTTGGTGGCCTCTGGCGTGCATATTAAGATGCGGCCCTCCAAACCCAAGTTGTAGGGACAACCCTTGGATTTCTCTATGTATGTATCACGCACGAACAGAATGGTGTCTGTATGTCGCTCTGAGAGCCGCCGCACCGCACTCTCAATTTTAATTAACTTATTCGACGATTCCTTCAGCTCTGTCTCCATCTCACATTCGCGCCACCTCATGTTCAGTCCTTCTTTTGGAGTTTTCAACCACCCCGCCACGATCTTGAGCAGCACTATCGATCATACTTCCATACGAAATCCTTCTCGGATCCCAACCCTTGTTCAAGTCGGCACTCCTGCGATGCTTTTATTCTCGGGCATACAGCAAACAAGTACGACTCAAAAACCGTCTGAGCCCCATTCTTGAGAATCAAAAGCCCTCACGTCCGGTCCACATCCAAGTCGTCTAGTCTCTGCACTTCAACGCGCTCGTTTTCGTCTTGATAGATGTAAAAAGCCTCGTCTTCGGTGCACGCCGTTCCCTCAGACGTCTTGGTCGACTTCGTATCTCGTTTTCGCCCCTCCGAACCATGGCAATATTGGATGGCTTGGAACCATTGGGATATATCAAGAAACAATTGAGAATCCGACGGTAAAGTAATACTTAGTATTAGTTTAGGCTTTCATCCACTGCACCCCAAAATCACCTTCATACGCACGATAATCGTTTCAATAGTGAGTCTATCAAAGGCTTTCTCCTTCCATGCACCTCCAACGAGATCCTACAGATTATCCGTCATGTTTTCGGGCTGTAGTGGCCGGTCTCCTTCGACCACCTTCGTCGTGGCCTCGACATTGTGCTTGAGGTCGAAGAACGGTGACTTGCCCGTGTACAGCTTGTTATATGGAATTCAGCATTTGTACAGGCAGACTGCTTTATGCGCTCGAGAATATGGCACGCACAGCTTAAGCAGCATCGGGGAAAATCTGGGAACGGGTGACTTCAAGACGCATGACCGCGGTTTTGGCCTCGCGGGAGCCAAGAACCGCAAAGAAGGAGGTGCAATTATTCTCGTTGCGGAGGACTGCTGCTTTTCTTGTCAAACGCTACATAGTCGCCATTCCCATCATACGGATGGTGGGTGGAAACCTACGTCGGTTCGTTGTTCATGCCTCTGTAAGAAAGCCTCCACTAGGGCCATTCCCTCGGAAACTGGATCCTGGTAGAGAAGGTTCTATGCACAACATGAGAAATGAGGCAGGAAAGACGTGCGAGTTGACGTTCCTGCGCTTCCTGCGGTGTCGCAGGATCCAAAATAACGTCCGAGGATGCATCCGAGTCGCCCAAAGACGGTGACAACGAGGCAGGATTGGAATCGCCCTGGCCTACTCGAGTCGCGGTTTTTGGCGCGTTTCTTCAAGTTTTTCCTTATTCTTAGTCTGATTGGGGAGGTTCGCAGTTCGTTGGAGGATCGATCTATTCTTCCTCAGTATGGTTGTCCGTGACGGTGGAGGGAAAGATGCTCAAGGCGGTGAAGTTGAAGGCTGTAAACCTTTGCTGAAGGAAATTCAACAAGGACAAATCCACACAGCCACGCTATTTGTGGTTTGGACATGCCGGCCAGAACTTCGGCCCTTCATTAGCGCCCATCCTTAGCGCTCACCTGGGGTGGGCATTTCCGCTTCGCTTTTTAGACTCGTCTAAGTATCCTCGTTTTCCCTGTTCTGTGAAAGTTCGATTTCCAAATCGGGACGCGAACGTTGAGTCCCGGCCCCGGTCCGAGACCCGGCGAACTTGCATCAAGCTACAGCGACTCGGCGGCTCGAGTGGGCCGCAAATTTTACCGCAGGCCGATTATTTCTCGCAACTGAATTTACTACAGGTTGTCATATTACAACGAAACTGCGGACAATAAGCTGCTCCATACCGAAATCCATTCAGTTCGCTCGGCCAGCATGGATTGGATAGTGGTATCCTTCGGAGAATATAGCCAATGCATCTGGTCCAATTGCCTGCAAGGTTAGAGATAAAAGGACGACATGGTCGTGACTGTTCAGCATCCAAGAGCGAAGTTTCCAGAAACTCAACCTACTCACAATCTCTTCGAAACGAATTACCACCTCACACATCGTGGTCTCGGTTTTATTTGTCGTAATGTAGTTCACTAGTGGCCAAAGGGACTCGGATTCAGAGCGTCCATAATGAAGAGGAAAACTGCGCCCGAAATGCCTTCCATCGATATATTTTTGGACTGGTAATCTTTGCGGCCGCGGACAGGTCATCAGCGATTGCATAATTTTATTCGAGTTTTAAGCGATACCGATGAGCATGGATCGCCGATTCGCAAGCTTGAAAGTTGGTTGAAAATTAAGAAGCCTTTCAACGCATCACCACAGCCACATGATCCGCCTTGTCGGATACAGGTCCGGTCAAAAATATAGCCGGACGTTCTCAACTTTTACCACATGCCGATTCCTGGAAATCTCGACCCCGCGATGCAGGAGGGCTTCGCTGACCTCTCCACCCTATTCGGACTGAATCGTCTCGAGAAGCCCGGGTTCGGAGACTCCATAATCCGAGGGTTGGTTATCACCCATGCCTCAGTGGACAATAAGGCAGAAGAGCCTCTCAAGAAGGAGGGGAGAGTCGTCTGTGAACTCACCGTGACGGAGGGTACGTCGGAGCACTCGCTTGCTGGCTTGGTTGGTGATTCGTAATTCCAGAGATGCTCAACGGCGGTGGAAACGTCCACGGAGGATGTTCCGCGTTTTCTCATTGACGTGTGCGTCTTCTGTTACTGTGGATCTCGAGGAAATGCGCTGATTACCTTGTAGTTGCTCCACGCTGTGTCTGATGGCATTCAACTCAGAGATCAATACTGTCTCCCAATCACTGAATATCGTATACCACTCGCCGGCCACACTGTGAGTCAATTCCAAGCCCATGGACTTTTTTCCTCAAAACTCTTAGCGGCGAAACACTGCGCATCGTGAATACAACGATGACTGTGGGTGCTCGGGCCATGTCCGCTAGAACTGAGGTGTGTATTACAATGAACTATATTTTCGGTTGTCTCTGACAGAGTGGGCCCTTACAGATCTGGAACGCCACAAAGCACCGTCTGGTCGCGTCTGGGGTGCACATCAAGATGCAACCCTCTGCAGCCAAGCTATAGAACAGAATATTACGCCCAGATCTACTTTATATTTAAGTCTATATCGTGCTACGATAGAATTTCGCTAGAGGTGAGCGGATGCTGAGAATTCAGGACACAGATACTAATAGATCGCGAAAGCTCGATAATCGTTATACCGCTTCTAGACTAGAATCCTGTGATGATGGAAGTATTCATTTTTCGGTCAGTTCTTCTTCTCGCAGCCTGCGAGATTGGACTTTCTTTTGGCGACAAGTTCCTCATTCTCGGATGACTACACATGGATCCACGGACAACGGACAACCGCCTCAGTTCCAAGCGCCCCCATTCTAATGTTCAAGACGAGCCGTTTGATCACGGTCATATCCGCTTGAGCCAAAGTTCCGTCTACTTTGCCAACTAGGAAATCCGAGGCTTCCAAACTCTGCTTACACCTCCGGGTCAACATAAATAACCTGTGGTTGCAGCAGACTTTCGCATGGGTCGGGAGGTAAGCGGCGGAAAACTGTACCGTCTGCTCCCCGAATCCAATGTTTCACCCATTCTAGCGCGAGCTGCTGTAGTCGACATCTCCCCGCATCCTTGGCTGCCTTCTAAGAATATCACCATAAGCACCATCAACCAAACACCCACACAATCGGACCCATCCCTCCGCGTGTCGATGTGTGGCCACACCCTTGTCCCTCTTCTTGACCTAAAGGATGCCCTCAGACATTAATCTTACGCCTCAGACTGCGGAGTCCTTCATCGGCGAACTGAACGAAAGCGAGCTTTTTTGGTGCACCATCGCAACTGGCTCAAGAGTCTGGCTATCTGCTTCGACCCAGGTATCAGGAAGGCTGGATTCCTTCTTGGACTAACGACATCGGCGCATATAACCATAAAGATTATGCGATGTGGTGGGTAAGTGGACGATGAGATTTACCAAAGGGAACTAACCATTGTATCAGCGTTACAGGTATCATGGACGCTACGATCATCGCAGACGGCTCCGTCGTCGTGATGAAGCTCCTAAAGACCCCGAGCGAAGAACTGGATATTGCTGTCTGGTTCTCAACTGAACCACAACGGTCTGATCCCGCAAACCGTTGTGTACCTATCCTTCAGTCAGGTCCTCTCCGATCCAAACGAACCGGGGTGGCCCTTGCCCTTACTTCTTCGACGATACGACAAGCCTCGCTTCGATACGATTAGGGAAGCCGTTGCATTTTTCGGGCAGATATTCGAAGTAAGTTCACACACAAAAAAAAAAGACACAAATTCGTACAGCCGATGATGCTTCCACTGGTTTTAGGGTGTTCAATTTATGCACAAAAATGATGTTGAACATTGATAGGTTGTTTTCGATCGACTGTGTCTTATTCTCACATCAACGACAGGGATTGCACGTCCCACAACATCATGATGGATGAGGCATCGCTTTATCGTATCCCGTTCCACCCCTGTTGAACAGGATCGCAAACGCGATTACAGTGGGAAGGCGCGTACGTACATTACTCGAACTCAGCATCTAGTCAAATACTATTTTACAGACTTTGGTTTGTCGAGAGGCGGAGGAACGACCATCACTTGAACCCGCCGTGAAAGGTGGAGACTGGACTGAGCCCGAGTGCGCGGTTCGTGGTCCCCCTATGATCTTTCCCAACGGACGTCTATTATCTGGGCAATCTCATCATGCGCGATTTTCCAGAGGTAACTGCAGGTAACCAAGTAGTACAACGATTCAATGAAATCATTCGCGGCTTGAGCAAGTCGAAACTTCGCAGCAGGGTGGTCAAGGAATCCGAAATATTTGGATTTTATTCTGATATTCCGCACTGGCTCCGTCGTATCCGGTTTATTGTCAGGGGTTCCCCCGATTCCAGTCCCTTCTAGTTAACTCCTTACAAATTACAGGTTCTTTCGCGGAAAGCGATCCTCCGACGACTGCCCTTCTTTTTCGCCGGCCACACATATTTATTGTTGGAGTTTGCTATTCGGGTCCGTAGTTAGGGTTAGTTGTTCGGGTTACTTAAAGCGAGGAGCGACTGTGGATAACGGAGAGCGAGGTGGGTCGTGGAGCGTGTCGGAGCAAGGTAGAAGGGAAGGGTGGAATGCCAGGGCCGTTGGACCTAGCAATCATGACGAGCAGGCCCCACGGCGTTATAAACATAGACGTGATCCCCAGATATTCCGGCGCTCCGTTCTCTCGACCGCGAATGGATTTCGCGCTAAGATTTTAGATGATGTACTAGTGTGACTTCTTACATAAATACTTGGCCTTGAGAGATCAAGTCCCAACCGCTTCTCGCACGACTTTCTTTGAAGTTGAACTGTCAGTGTCAATGCTCAATGTCGCCTTCGGCTCAGTTCGGCCGTTCGGGTGACTACTGCAAGATAATGATCAATCACGGGGCGCCATAAATAGCCCAACAATTGCCACGTTTCCCTTTCCGCTCTTGCGTCTTTCCCACCACGACGACCTTTCACTTGCCCTTCTCCGATCTCATCTTCCTCTACTTAAGTCTCGGCAGACGCTGCAAACGTAGACGAACCAACGTAGATGTCTGTTATCTATCGACAGTATGGTGGGGAAGAGGACCTTCCGTACATCATGGATCTCGTTCAATCCGAGCTCAGCTGAACCCTATGTCATATTACACATTTCGTTACTTCCTCCACCAGTGGTGAGTCTCAAGAAATCGTGTGAGATCTTGCCTTCTGAGCGCGATGATAGGCCGCATCTTTCCTTCCTCGTGGGTACTATCCGCCGCTTAACTTCCGCGATCTTGATTCCGTACAGGCGTACCCGAGCGACCCGACGACTTCCACCCCGATCGGAGTGATCGTGTGCAAGCAAAGCATGCACCGCGAGTCAGCGAATCGAGGGTACATCGCGATGCTCAGTGTAAGCAAGGATTGGCGTAAACGTGGCATAGGTTAGCACCTCTCCCGTTTCCCTCGCCTATCCTCACCGTTGTCTTATAGATATGGAAAAACACCTTTGGTGCGATTTCTTTTTTCCCCCTTTGCATTATAGCTAGCGCACTCGTGAAGAACTCTCTCGACGCGATGAAGGAGGATGGGGTTCGAAGAGGTGTGTTTTCTTGTTATTACTTGTCAGCGCGCGCGTTAACTTCGCGCCAGATCGTCCTCGAGACCGAATACGACAACAGCGCTGCGCTGTCGCTGTACGAGTCACTCGGTTTCATCCGGGAGAAGCGTCTTTATCGCTTCTACCTGAATGGAAAGGACGCATTCCGCCTCGTCCTGACTGTGCCCCCGACCTACTCCGACGACGGGTCGGACACAACTGGATCTTCGCCTGATAGCGGCGTGTCCAGCCTGTCCAGCGGCCGTCATAGGATGTATCGCACCATAAGGGTGTCTCACGACTCCGATGACGAGGACGAGTCTTCGCGTTGAGACTGGTTCTGTGTAATGTTTTTGCTCTTTACCTCTGTCTGGGTTGTTATTAGTGTATTGTACTACCTCTGTGCCTGTCGAATCCCTAGTTTAAATTAATCTACCACCCCTTCTCCTTGACATCTTTGTAAGATTATCAGATACACTCCGGTTATGGTCGGTGCGAGTCATGCGCGCATGCACTTGCCCGCTGAGTTGCGTTTGCGATCTTGCGCTACAGGATGGAACGGGACACGGTAAAGCGAAGCGCCATCCATCAGGATGTTATTGGAAGTGCAATCACTGGTAGGGTCAGAAAGGAGCAGAAAAGGAAGAAAAGAAAGAAATAATCACCGATGTGCATTATTATTCTTGTGCATGAATTGTACCTGGAAGCAGAATCAATACGTGAACACGCAATTATTATTTCGCTATCTTACTTGGAAAATCTGGTTGAAAAATGTAACAGCTTCCCCAATCGTGTCAAAACGAGGTTTGTCAAACTTGCGAAGCAAGGGCATGAAAATTATGGCCCACCCCGCTGCCTTTGGATCCGTCAGGACCTGAAGAATGGGTACACAGTAGTTTGCTGGATCGGATCGTTGTGGCTCCGTTGAGAACCAGACAGCAATATCGAGCTCTTCGCTGGGTGTCTTGAGGCGCTTCATTAATACAAAGGGGCCATCTGCGATGACTGTAGCACCCATAATCCCGTTACGCTGCTAAACCATTCAGTGTGGCTACGCGCGTACCGTCGGACTTGCACTCCATGTCGCAAAGTCTTCCTGGTCAAGAGCGTCCGATGGTCGCTTCCAATGCGGGGCCCAGCCTTCTTGATACCTGGGTCGAAGCAGGTATCCAGACTCCTTGAGCCAGTCGGGTGGTCAGTGTATCAGAAAAGTTCGCTATCCCTTAGTCCACCGAATTGAACAGTCGACGCCGACGGAAGAGGTGCTATGTCTTGGGACATCCTGGATAATGCGGACGCTACTCGACGCACGGAACGGCGAGCCCGTGTCACCGGTATCTTATTACCGAAAACCGAATTTTGGTTTTCGTGGATTGGCCCTCACCGAACCTATAACAAATGATGTACAAGTTGATAATGTTATAGCGTCTGTTTATAGAGACTATCACCGACCGTGACACGGAAAAAAATTCGTGTTTTTTTCAGTTGCAGTGTAAGGATTATGGGGTTTTTAGCAAGGTTTTATACCTATATGCCAGCAGCACTATACCTACTTTCTTCAACCCAGCCACAAAATAATCAGCCTCGGATTCGGTGATGTGTTGAGTGTTAGTAGTGAGCGCAGGGACTCAAATACGTCAAATATACCAGGTTGATGATAGTTCTGTGAGTACCATGGCAACGAGCACGGCGAGGCACCGCTGAAGAAAAAAAAATAGTATTTTTGGTGTTTTTTTGGCAAACCTCGCGCCATTGCGTGACTTCTTTGGCAAGTTCGTGGTCGGCCTCAGTGAACCGTGACATACACGAAAATTTTCGTGGATTTGGGGGCCTGTGACACGTGACACACGAATTGAACGAAATGGTACAGTACAACTTATCGAAGCGCGGAACTATGGGTCCGTGTGTACCGGTGTTTGGTTGATGTGATGCAATATTCCACGAATATCGACCTTATTGTTTGCCGACGACGGAAAAACGGTTATAATGCCCTACCCAGACGCTGAAGGAGGAAAAAAGGTCTGAGCATGCGAGTTTGTCATCGATGGGGGTCGACGGCCAAAAGTTACAAGATTTCCTTCACAGGAACTACAAGGAAGTAAGGATGAGCTAGCCATACGAATTTCTTGCAGTGGATTTACCAGGGTGAGTGTCTAGAGCTACATGATATCGTTAGCTAATCTCTCCAAAATCCATCTTCTGATTCCGGGGGGCGTTTCATAGATTCAATAATCGTCTCGATACTAGGTCGGTCAAGACGATTCTGCGCCCATGCAGCTGTTATGAGGTCCCACATATCGTCCGAGATGGATGCGGGCCGCGACGGTCGTTCCCCAGCCACCACCTTCAGCATGGCTGCGACGTCCGGTGAGACGTCGAAGAACGGTGGGTTGCCCGTGTGCAGCTGTAGGAGAGTGAGCAGACGACCAAGCAGGCGGTACCGATCCAGCTCACCTCAAGACAGACGCACGCGAACGCGTACACATCGCTCGCCGTCGTCCGCACAAACCGCTCGCAGCCAAAGAAGGTCGGGGCTATCAGCTCTGGGGCGAACCACCGCAGGCTCCCCGCATGGTTGGCCGTGGACGTAAGCGCGCCGCCGGTGGTAGAGGCGGGGTCTTCGACGACGCCCGTCAGACCGAAGTCTGCGAGGCACGCAGTCCAATCATCCGAGATGAGGATATTCGCCCCACGCAAGTCGCCGTGCACAATCTTCATTGAGTGCAGATACGCTAAACCCTCTGCTATTTGGAGGAGCTGCGACAACGTGAGGCCAGCGCTGCAGTCGGGTCGAAGGGCTCACCATCTTGGGAACGTCAGCGCGTCCGCGCTCCTTTAGGTATTTCAGGATGGTACCATGCTGCATCCAAGACGACACCATGCAGAATGACGACGGGAAGGTTTCGCGGTCGACGCCAATGAGCGGGAGTATGTATTTGTGACGCAGTGTCTGCCACACCAGGGCCTCGCGGCAGAATTGCTGTAGAATATGTATGAGCAAGAAATTAGAATAACAAAGAACAAAGAACAAGGAAAGAAGCGTTACCAGACGACTCTGTGATAGGTCTGCACCGGCTTGGAACATCCTAATTCGCTTGAGGGCGACTGTACTTCCCTCGAACGACGCGCGGTATACGTCGCCAAAGCCACCGGCGAACGTCGGATGGTCGTCGTGGTTGGTGACGCCGGTCAGGAAAAGCGACGACGGAAGCTGGTCGCGGGCTTCTGAGAGCCGGAGAATCAGCCGCCGAGTCCGCGACGTATCGTCGGCACTTGGTAGAGACCCTCTGTCGAGAACCTGCAGCCTACATCAGCAAAGCGGAGATTTCGAGAATATGGCACGCACCGCTTGAGCCGCGTCGAGGAAGACCTGGGCACGGGTGCCTTCAAGGAGCATGGCCGCGTCTTTTGCCTCGCGCGAGCCGAGGATGGCCAGAAGGCAGGTGCAAATGTGCTGTTCGCTGAAGCGGAGTGCGTCACGAAGTTCACTACCAGGCAAATCCTGCAGAGAAGAAGTTCAGGCATGCATCATCGAGATGGCAGGCGGAGACTTACTCGTGCCAAGAGCATTGTTCGCTGTTCCTGGCTGCTTAAGAAAGCATTCACCAGACCCATTTCGTTGCTGAGAGGACCCTGGGACGCAGCAGACTGCGGCTGCTTGTCGAGATGACTCTATTAAAGCGGCCATTTAACCATTTGAAGGAGCAGGAAAACACGCGAATGACCTCCACAGACACGTTTTGAGGTAGATTTATCCTAGTGCTCGAGGATATAATCGAATCGGTCGACACATCTGCGGGCGGTGGGGCAGGGTCTGTTGCGAGACGAGCGGGGGCTGCCAGTAACAGTACCATTTCCAGATTGCGGCGCCGTTCCTCGAATTGTTGCCCCATGTCCTCAAGTTTGTTGTGAAACTTATCCTTGTTGATATATTTGCCTGTCTGGCACTGTAACTGCGCGAACTGACACGGCCAAGATTCACATACCGATAGAAGACTGCTCGTAGTACTGGGAGCAAAGGTTACCACAGTTGCGGACATCGTCCGACATACTTGCGATGACGCCCGACAAACGCTCCGCTAGGGCGGCGTTGCCCGGGGCGCGAAGCTGATCTGGATGCACCAGCGTGAAGAGCCTTATAAATAAATGGGTTTCTTGGACGGTGAGAGACTGACAGCACATACTGCACGAAAACCGTCATGGTGTCTTGAACCTTCAGGAGGAGGGCAAAGACCTTCGGCTCACTCGTCCGGCGTCGCATCTCCAAGAGAAAGAGAACTTTGAAAGGAAGAATGAGAGTAGCGACAGTGGGATGGGTCTTCTCGAGGTTCTCCAGAATATGCATCAAAGTACGATTTTGCGCGATGAAGCTCGCACCAATGGCCATCGAACGGTCTAACGAGGTCATATCTTTACGGTCTCAGGCCTCCCGGGGAATCAAGGGGATTCTGCCCCTATGTAACACGACTCGGGGCGAATAGATTCCAATTGAGCCCTAGATTTAGATTCCGGGTAGTGGAGGGTGGTCAAGGCCATAAGATGAACGATTTCAAACTCCGCTCAGTTTTCTGTCAGTCTCCTCCACCATTGGCTATTATTCTTGGAGGCAAAAGCGTGCCAGAATGGAAGACCATCGCTCGGCGACGACGGTCCTCCAGATAGCACAGGATATTTTCCATGAAAATCGTCCACGGAGACCTGCGCGGGCCGAATACTTCTCGGACGACCGTCGATGCATACCTACGTGTCCCACCGGCGAGGCGCTTACGTCCACGGTCAACCGCCGACTCCCGAGAGCGCGCGGTGGTTTTGCAGCGATACATGAGAGCGTGGAAAAACAATTTCTACAGACGACGGCGGCAAATGTCGGTGTGTCTGTCTTGAGGTGACGGAGGTGAACCTGTACAGGCCCATTTGTACGCCAGTTCACTTTTTTTCAATCCAGCGTTCTTCGAGGTCTTCCCGATTGAAAGACCATTACACCAGACATCCATCTCGGACGGTTTGTGGGAACTCGTATGGGCGGGGAACCTTCTGGACTTGGGTTCAACAACATTATTCACTCCAGAAGGGTTATCCAACCGACGATTGCTCTGGTTCCCATGAGATAGCAGATATCTTTTCACATTTGCTCACCGCTGTAGAAACGCACTGATCTTAAGCGTTTTCTCAAACTGATTCGTGTCATCTCCAATTTTACCGCCTGTCTCGGGTCCAGAAAGAGGATGAAGTTCGGCTGCCCAAAAAAACGAGGAAGTCTCCGTGTCACCCTCGTCAGATCGCCTTCACAATTTTAAGGGCGTTAACAGTTCGGTCGGGGTTAAAATTTGCACACACACACACCGCTTTGCTCTAACAACAAGGCAATGCGAAACGCGCAAGCACTTGGCACTTTTGTCCGTAAGCCTGTTACTCTCTTGTCAGCTAGTGGCGCTTTCTGATATTCTGACGCGGTGTGCAAGCGCCTGCTTCTTGTAGTCCAGTCTTCCCTTGTTCCACCAACTGTTAAATTCCCAGCCTTTTCGATGACCCTTAACATCACAATACGACTGCGACTTCTTCGGTCTCTTCAGACTTCGACACCAAATCTACTTTGTGAAGACACGGTTTCATTGTTTCACAGCCATTCGGTTCAAGCGCTCAAGCTGTCATGATCTTTGATTCATGACCAGAACCGTCGGTGTCCACATGTTCCGTCTTGGTGTAAATTTGATGCGATTCCATGGAAAGGGATACAAATAGCATCTTGTTATACAAGGCATCCCCAGTTTTCTGTACGTTACGAACAACAACCACCCCCTGCGTCCTTCACCTTTCCTACTGTCAACTGAAGTTACTGCTGGCTCACGATGCTTGGATCTACATTTGTGCCCCCCAACCCCAAGCCTGACAACAAGCTGAAGCCGTCTCAGACGAGTCATCCTGGGCCCCATCCTTCTCCACCAGACCAGAAAAGCGGGCAAAGCCTCAGTAAGCATCCCGCCTATTCGTCCTGTTCTTGGATTGGCATTCAAGGTTCACACTCGTCAAGACGAACGTATTGCCGAGATGTCGTCTGCCTATACCGGCTCCGCGTCAGAATTCGATGAAAACAACAGCGATGGACTCGCGAGCTCCGCCGCCGCTGCGACCGCCGCCATTGTAGATATGAAAGACAAGATGAAAACACTCACCGAGTCGAGCAAGCTGTTGATGAAAGCCCTCGACGAGGTGCAAAGGCTCCATCCATTCATCGGAGTCGCCGTACTTGCCTTCAAAGCCGTAATTAGCCTGGGACTCAAGCGTAAAACCAACAATGCGAATATCCTGGCCCTCCGGGTGAAGATGCAGGAGATGATGTGCGATTTTGTACAGTGCGTACTCGAATCTGCACCTGTTTTATCACTCGCCTCATTATCCGCCTAGGCTGCGAATAATCAAGCCCGACCACAGACTCGAAGATGGGATCACCGTCCGAGGAATGCTATCTGACCTGTGTCAGACCATTGCTAAAGATATCGAAAATTGCGGTAATTTGTGCGATAAATACTCGAAGACATCCTTCCTGGGTAATGGGGTATTTTCACGATTTGCTTCGTCCTACTGAACGTGATTTTTATAGGACAATTATTCAAGAGCCCAATCTATGATCAACGGTTCAGTGACTTCATCGACACGTTCGAGACACGGAAGAGCGAACTCGACCACAAGATGTTACTTCTTACAACGATCCGCGTGCACTCCGCCAGTGAAGGCATATCCTTCGTGCAGGAAAAAGCCAAGTCGACCGAGGAGCATATCAAAACACTGATATTACTCCAGCGATTACATTCACCGTTAGAGCAGAAAGTCTTGACGTTCATCCGCGACCGTGGCGCAGATGCATGTCTTACTGACGAGAAAATCATGGATGAGCTGATTTCAATGACTCAAGGGTATTCGCGTTTTCTACTCCTCGATTAGGATTACTTATATTGCATCTTCCCAGTCCGAAATCTGACAATACGCCCCAAACTTCGCTGCCACATATGACACCAGCACCGACCCAAATCGTCCGGTCTCCTCTCCCCTTTTCTACGACGCCGTACCAGGCCGCCGCAAACCTTCACCGCGACAACTATCAACAGTATACCCCAAATCCTCAGACTGTTCCCCGGCCCTTCTCTCCGGCAGATAGTTCTGACTCGGGCGCGTACCACCCGTTAGGATTGAAGTCAAGGAACTCGAGCTTCGACCAATCACAACCTGTGTCGAGACAAGATAGTCTCAAATCGCTAGGACTTGCTGGGTTTCAAGGGCCGACACAGGGTATTTTACGCACCCCGTCGAACCCCATCAGTAATGCCGCGAAATCCGAAACATCCATTCTGAGGCAAGGGACGTCCTCCACCCAGTCGGAGGACTTGTGGCCGGCCACCCGCCCACAAGCACTTTCCCCGACAGCTGTCGCCACCACCCTAAGGGCGGAGATGGCTGAGGACGTAGATACCGGCCTGCGAAAGAACATGGAAATTTTCACTCGAAAATTCCTCGCTCAACAGGCGCAATTGGAGGCATTGGAACATACCATCGTTCGACAAAGTAACCGCGTGGTATCTAGGGTATCGGCAGAATTTCGAAAGGGCCCGCACGATAGAGTCCAAGACCCGGTAGTGTTTCTCTCTCTTTTTGCTCGACAGCCAATGCTCACGTTTATTCGGCAGCAAATCAAAGCACTTTGGAAGGAGATGGTGTGTAGTTATTTACCTGATTTTTTCCCGAATTAGTTCGTCGCTTGACGTGTTTGTTCCAATACAGGGCTGGAAACTCAGTGTCCCCGACCGCGAGTTCGTGCTGAATCTGCACGACTATTACATGGCCCAATATTACGAACCCACTGAAATGGAAGAGCACCTCAATAAAGCATCCCCGGAAGGGGCTACCGTCGACGACCAATGCCTTGCTCTGAAGCAAGTGCTGCTCCGTTTAGCAAAATCCCGAACAGAAGATAAATGGCTGTTGGATTTACTGACCTTCAAAAATGTTCCAAAAATCCTGGAAGCATTCGACGGAGATGGTAGTGGTTTCGTTAGCATATGGGAAGTCAACGAGTTTACTTCTGCGTGTCCGGAAGGCTGGAGGTAAGTTGTATCGCGTTCTTGTCCTCACTACTTCTGATCTTTGGCACCCTAGCATCTTGCAATGGCTAGCATATTGGATTCTCGGTCTGTCTTGGCCATATCCTCGTTCGATGATGTCTCACACCGAGTACAGGATCCCATTGGAACATGTGGAAATATCGATCCAAGATTTGCGAGATTCTCCAGAAGATGCACAAGTTCGTGGAGGGGTTCAAGTTCGAGAAGACCAGTTCAAAGTCCAAAAAATCTATTCTGTCGGCCAATCGATTCCTTGTCGCTGAATACCTCGATGGAATACACGATCTCGATAAAATTCTGGTCTCCTTGGAGCAACCTACTGAATTATTGGACCCCAATCTCGAGGAGCAGTTCTTGGCATACGAGAATGCAGAAGAAAAGCGTTTGGAGCACATCTTGGGGTTGCTGGAATATGAAGTCGACGGCTTGGATACGGTTTCGCTTATCATCGGTCGTCACCAAATTGAAAGAGTCAGTGCTCGGATTGGGTCGAATGAGTTGAAAGTATTCACTGATATAATTTTCAGAATCTCTTCCCCGTCCTGTACCTTCTTCTCAAGCGACATCTCGAAACCATCTACCAGGCCCGTGAAGTGATTTTCGACCGATATGAATTGACATCTTGCGTTAATTCCATCAAACACATCCTTGAGAGCGCTCAGATTCGCATGGATAACATTGAAAGTATGTGTTTTATGATCTCGTATATTGCTTTCTTTTCTCAAACTCTGCCAGCGTCTTATCTGCAACGATCTCCTACCGACACCGATGCTACGAACCAATTTTCGAAGTTTGCTTTTGGAATAGTCAGTGCGACGTACAAATTGGGGTTATCTCCTTCTGACGCTATTCTAGTATTCCAAGATTCATTCTAGACAAGATTTGTGCGACACAGACATTCTTAGTCTGCTGGAGCTGTCGGATGAAGAAATTGACCGTCAATACCTTACGTCTGCCAACGATGGCAGTGGGACCGAAAGGAAACCTATCCTTAAATATACGGCACCCAGTGAAATTGACCCTGACATACCGAACAATACCAATAATTCAATACTAACCGGCCCAAAATCGAGCATATGCGGGTTTTGGACCGGACACTTCACGTTCCACCATTCCGACAAAGACCACAACAAAAGACTAGTTGCCCCTTGCGGAATGGTTCAGTTCTATCTCCAACCTCCCGTCTCGGACGATCTGGAGGGACGCGGTAGCTATTGCGCCGGAACCCTGAAAGTGTCAGGGAAACTTCTAGACAACGGAAACAAGCTCACGTTGACCCTAATCGGTATCCCGGATGATCCCGTTGCGGACAAGCAGACTGCGATGGCGTTCTGGTTGGAAGGCGAAATACACACAGGCCCGCACAGCAACCAGTCCTGGCCCTGGATTTCGGGGCAATGGAGGAATTCCTTTGTACCCCCGGGTCAATTCGAGGGAGAAATTGTTCTGCAGCAGCTGCCTCCATGGGTTTATCGACTTAAAGACGACTCGGGGCTGCCAGTCACGGTGCTGCAAATAGACGACTCGGGGCTGCCAGTGCTGCAAATAGAGGGCGACAGGACTGCACATTCTTTGTGGAAGCTCGCTCGGTTCAAGTTGGCATTCAAACGGAATGTCACTCGTATCAAGCGAGGTCTTCTTCCTGTCGCCAACATCGAGGGGATGCGCCGAGGCGCGGAATTAACACGTCGTCGCGATCTGCTGCATGAACTAGATCAGGATGATATGGTTGAGCTTCAAACGCTACTGTATTCCTTGACTCCGTGGGAAGCCCGCACCTCTCGATACGTGGCGAGAACAACAGATTGTGCCTTGCACAGGTAAGTGCTCGCAATTACCCATCGGATTACCCCCTGAAAGTGTGTCCAGGAATATCTCTTGTTCGAAGTGTCGTCGAAGGGTCGTCCCTGGGATTCGCCACTTTTGTTTCGACTGTGTGCCAGTGTCGAATTTCTGCGAGGAGTGTGTGGATATAAACACAACTCATCATCCAACCAGTCACCGTATTCTACGACTGCATCGTTACACTACCAGCCGACAGTTTCTCTTGCTCCGCAGCAAAGCCCTCGCAATTCTTTCTACTCCCCGGCAACACTCCTTCATTGGCGAACCACACGAAGGCCCGGGCGCCGGCCTTCGTGTAATGGTACCCCGGGCCGCACAGCCCGCAGTGCTCGTACATGCTCCCTCTCCAGTGGCCTCGTCGGATTCGAAGACGACGAAGGAACCACCAAACTTGGAAGCTTCCACGCCAACACCCACTCGAGGTCCCGAGCCCAGCTCCTCAGTACTTTTCAAGTCGGAGGGTCAAAATTCCTCTGACTGGGTCGATACTCGATTGGGGGCCCGGGAGAAATCTAACGAAGAAGATTTTACTGACAATGCCATGACCCCTCGGGAGAACCGCGACAAGTCTTCACAGCATATTTTGTTCGAGGAGAAGATTGCGGACAAGACTTTCGTAGCCCCACTGTTGCGCCGATCCCAAACACAGGGCTCAAACAAGTTCAGCGAGATATCGGATGACAACGAGGGCGAAGATGAAGAGCCCTCCCCTTTTCATTGTATTTGCTGTAAGGGATCAACTAACCCCCGGTACTGGGTCTGTTTAACTTGCAGTGAGTTAGCGCGCTCAGCAATCTTTACTTTTCTCTGAACATAACCTACAGCCCACCCGGAAAGCGGATACATTCGAATATGCCAAGGATGCGAAACCAAGTCGCGATCCCAGCTGCTTGGTGTACAGTTTGTTTCAACGGCTCGGCATCATGATAGATGCCATCCTCTCGTTCGAGTGAACGACACACATTACGTACCTTTCATACCTCCAAATTTTTGATCGCGATAGTACTCTGTTTTCCGTAAGTAGAGGTGATAAAATGAATTTAGCCGTTCTTCGCAGCTTTGCGTTTCCGACTCGAACTATTTTTTGTCATTTCCTCTTGAAAAATACCCCTTCGGGTCGAGCCGTTGAACGGCAGTGATGGGACTCCGATACTCCAGCCAAGACTCCGGCAGACATTACCTGCGGCCGTCGGGGCCAAACCAGGGGATACCTTGGCAACGAATCCTCTTCAAATGGGTATCCTCCGGCCCAGGAACATTTACTGGCGCAGTCTGTACTTTGACTGGCGGAGAATGGCCATATGCTTCGTCGGGTACTTATGGTTACAGACATATCCTTAAGCTTGTAATACCGCTTTTGCGGAAATACGAAGATCCTCACTTCGATACATTTGGTGAGGCTATCGACTTTCTTCGGCAAATCTTTGAGGTCAGTTCGAGTCGTTTTGTTCATACTACTATGGTCTGAATTTTACGCTCTGACCAGGGCGTCCAATTTATGCACAAGAACTTCGTCGCACACCGGTAAGTGATTGGAGCTCGAAAGGACTCACACTATCGCTGACAACATGTACTTGTGTATAGGGTTCTTCACCGTCCGTATCGCATACGGTATGGACCAAATACGGTACATACGGTGGGCCCTTTCTCACGTACGGTACAGTACGGGTAAAATACGGCCGTATACGGATATGCGTTCGATACGGTTTCTAGCGGGTGTAGGCCCTATTAATAATTGGGACTCCGTTACAAGTGAGTAAAAACGCATGGACTTTCCTTTTGAACGTTTTGGGACTCGATTTGCAGAGCAATTTTGCGATCGACCTAAAATTTGCCCAGAGATTACATTCTCCAACGCTCGTTGTTGCAGGGCGCATTTCGGCCTTCTCGGCGAAGTTGAATCCGATCAAGAATTCAACCACACTCGCTGCGTTTGCTTTTCGCTTTTTTCTTGGGTGTCTTGCCACATTCAGTAAAGTCTCGGAACACTGACAGGGTCCAAGCTAAGCGAATGTGGCGAGTGGCGAGTGGCGGCCTTTTGTGAAATCACGCTCGGATGTGGCACTGACTGGCCATGAGATGTTGTAACTGATTCGGACTGTCCTTGTGGCGAATGTGGCGAGCTGGGGAGGTATATGAACTGAACCGATCTCAGCGTACTATATTACATACACCCACTCAGGACTCGGCTTCTCACCAACCAGTCGGATATAACTCGTGCCTTTATTATGGTGTCGACGGCGCAGAACAAACTTATCCACGCAAGGATTGAGAAGTGGTATAGGCACAATCATAATCAAGGAAGGACCCCGAGAAGGCAATCAAGCACTGCAGGGAGATCCACATGTATGCTCCCCGATTCCGAGTTTTAGCCACTTCCCATTGACAATGCTTACGGCCCAAAAGTAATATCAACGAAAAGGGGGCGAGCGTAACCCAAGCGATTACGGCACAGCTTAAGTCCCCTCTTGAGAGTTACCGGGTCAGTATTGAGGTACTTGGATTGAGAGCGGCATCTGAGGTGGTGTTGGAACTGCTTACCAGGAAAGGACTTCGCAGAACCGACAAGGCTCGATCGATGGGGGACCCCCAGTACAACTTGAGGCTCAGAAGAATGTCAATCCCGACTCTAAAGCCCTGAAATGTTGGGTAAATATGTGCTTTCTGTATACAAGCTGATTCGGTACCCAGAGGATATGCGGTGTCGACGAGGAGCCGGAACATGACGATGAGGAAGTACCCAATGAGATATGTTAGGTGTAAAATGGTGCGCTCGCAGAATGCTAATGCAGCATCGTTCCGCGCCCGTGTACATGTGGGTGGTCATTGGACTTTGAGAGTGAAGCCTCAGGCCTGTCGTTCATTCGCGATTTTTTCATCAAGTGGGTTGCCGATTCAATTTTGACTCTGTGTTATCACCACGGCATAAACAGGGAAGGCACGAAGAGTCAAAATGCACCGGATGATTTCCTCTTGAGCGACCTTGCCATGTAGGTTGCCAATTCAATTTCGACTCGCTGCGTTCTAATCAAGACCGTAAACAGAATATGGGCGAAAAATGTACCGGCCACCCAGGAGGAGGAGGAGTGAGACTTGACTGAAAGCGGCTACTAGTACTTTCTCGATAATTCGATCATATGCATTCCATAGTCGGATTTTGAGATTTTATTCGCTTTGTGACCAATGAATCGCGCCAAGTACCATTGAATTGAAGGTCCGTGAGTATCGGGAAGAAGAAAGAATGTGTAATTCTGAATTCGCGACTCAAATTGGGTTAAGAAAATATCAGCGTCGACACGACGGCACCGTAAATCTTCCGGTTTCTCGCACCTGATGCGAAATTATGGGACGAAGTAATTGGTAGATTTGTGATTTTCGTTGCTTTTCCTTCAGTTCAACCAAAAGTCAACCAACCCTTGAGTAATATGCCCGGAGCTTGAGGTAACAAGCTCGCTGGCGGCCGCCGCTGGCCACCGGTGGTTATTGGCGGCCGCTGCCGAACGGTGTTTGGCAGCGTCGATCACTGAGGCCCGCCAATCGCGACCAGTAACGGGCGGACCGTCCTACCGTCCTCTCGCTGGTTTCCACTGGTTTCCGCCGGAAGGCGCTGGATTCGTCAGCAAGGTCTTTGGTTGTTAAAAACCATACACAACAATTCTATCAAGGTGCAAATATCATTTAAAAAGCGCCGGCGGCCCTCCAATTGATTATTGCAACCATGGTTCAAGTTTTGAACCGCCATTGAACCGCAAAGTTAAACTATATCCTCGGTGACTAGCCTCAAAAGGGTGTTTGCTGCTAGAAGTCTACGAAGGGGAAATTCATACAGTGGGCTCTGCATCCAATTTACAAGCAGTGTAAGGATGTTCAGGATTCCGTGGCATGAGACTTCAACGTTTCAGCAGCAACTACAGAGGTGAGAATTGAGGCAGATATACCAGACGAGAACCACCGGAAACCAACGAAATCCGATGGTATCCAGTGGAGTTTCTGCCACTGGGTTTCGGAGGAATCCAGCGTCCGCCGGTGGATTCCACTGTAGCGCCAGTGGATGCCGCCATCAGCTGATGCCGATCACTGCCGATAAGCCGGTTGCTACGCTCATATCACTGCAGCCCTCCGGACACGCCGGCGATCAGCGCAATTGCCCGGCTGGTGCTCGATCCGGATACATGCCGAAGCTCGGCCACTCTCGGCCCAATGACTCCGAAGTTGAACCAATCGAATTCAACCATACGTTCGCAGTAGTGATTCCTTTCCTTCCCGATACACGCGAGCCGGTCTCGACTTGTGAAATACCCTCAATGGTGGTATTCTCTACACGCACTGACAGAATGAGGTACTTGTACTTCCGCTTGTACTAAAGTATCATCAGCAACTCACTCTACGTTGCCATACATCTTGATTCTTTAATCAATCAGCCACAGGGCAGTGCATTGGCAATGGAGGCTTCGGATGCAATCCTTCAACATCTTTCTCCTCCTTCCTCCATGCTGCCCCTGGCTCGCCAACAAACACATACCAGCATCCATAGCTGGTGGTCTGACAGTAATCCTGGACTGCGGGGCCCGACACTCAACCTTCATGCAATGGCAAAGCCGCTCCTGCGGCGCATGCATGACCGTCAGGCTTTAGGACGGATTGAGACGAGTCGCGGCTCACCACTTTCGAGCGAGATGATGTATATTTTCTCGAGCTATCTTCCGTGAGTGACCGTCCAGTCGTCATAATTCGCGCTGAACAAACTCGTAGGCATGACTATGTATTTTCATCAACAAAAGCCGCTATCCTGGTGGAGTTGAAGAGGAGAGCGGCACTGGAGGAAGATGACGCGCACTCAATAGTCGATGATTCGATCGCTCTGGGTCAAATAACAAAAATGCTGGAATCACCGACGAAAGAACTACGAGCAGCGGCGTGCGGGGTGTTTGGAAGTTTGGCTCAGCACGAATCCACTGCGTTAAAAACTCTCCACATCAACACCTGTATGCACCTAATATCTCTCTTATGGCGAGTTTTCGAACCATGGATCGAAGAGTACCGCTCTCATCTTGTAAACCTTTCAGGGACGATAATGATGAAGTTGTAGAGGCCGCGGGTCATACACTCGCTCAGATTGGCCGTTTGCCGCTGGGTGTTCAGGCCCTAATTGACAATGCGATATACCATGTCTTGGAATTGCTCGCATCACCGAGGAGAAAGGTGCGGGAGACACTTCGCAAACTTGTGGAAACCCTTGCACACCACGAATTCACTTGGCTAGCCATCTTGGAGTTAAAATCCTCTGTGCGGCCGTTCTCGCTGCTACTGTGAGTACTGCTCATTTTTTCTCTCCAACACTATGCCTATCTTTGTTCAGTAGGCTACCTGCAGAACTTGCTCTGACGGTACTATCTGCATTAACCCACTCAAAGAGCAAAGAGATTCGCAGATGGGTATGCCACACCATGCTAGAAATTGGGTTAAAGAAAGCCACTGGGCCTGTGAATTTGGTACCGAAATTCATTGTGCTGCTGGTCTCCCTGCTACAGTGAGTTTGATTAGTTGTTTTTGAACAGGTCTTGAGTCATCCCCATTCAGTGACCAAGATGACGCGGTCATTG
Source organism: Mycena olivaceomarginata (assembly GCA_029378375.1). NCBI lineage: Eukaryota > Fungi > Basidiomycota > Agaricomycetes > Agaricales > Mycenaceae > Mycena > Mycena olivaceomarginata. The sequence goes on from JARKIC010000612.1 coordinate 101,241, forward strand.
AGGAAGCATTAATGGCCTTATCTCGCTTCGCTGAGACGGTCCAGCTCCTGCACGCCGGGGTTGACGCAAAGGCGTTAGACCATGTTTTGGAATTGCGTCAATCACCCAAGCCGAAGATTCAAGAAAGGGTTTGGAGCTTATTGAAATACCTGGCGTTCGACGAGTACATACCAGCCTTCGTTCTCGACTCCCTAAAGTGGGTTTCACACCTGTTGTTTTGAAGCTATCCTTATCCCTGCTCAGCTCCCACAAGGACATCGATATTCGGGAGGCGTTGAAGTTATTATCTCATCTGACGTTCAAGTTTAGGCCTCATGGCGCGCGCGCGTTCTGTGACACAGGCGAGCTCGACCGCCTGACGGTTTTGCTTGAATCCCAGGATGAACAGGTCCGGAGAGAAACGTGCCGGCTGCTGGGAGTTCTCGCAACTCACAAGTATATTATTCCGGATATTGTGGGATTGAATATCTCTGCACAGCTTGTCACCTTCCTGCGGTTCGTTTTGGTTCACATATTCAGATAGTCTGTAGATCAGACTCATCGTCATATAGTGATACGGAGCACCAAGGTGATATGATTCAAGCGGCAGATGCATTACATTGGATCACAATGCACATGGATGGCGCGCATGATGCACTAGATGCAGGGCTGTTCAATGTTGTTTCGAAAATGGTGGAATCCTCTAGCGCCGAGATCCTGCAATGTGCAATCCGGTTACTGGGTAGCTTGACGTCGCACGCATCCACTGCTGCGTACATCTGCGGGCTAAATCCCTATCTGCAGCTCAGGATCGCTTCCCGCTTGCGGCGAGTTGCACTTTTTCTTTCTTCCATTCATGGAATCTTAACTCTTGAAATCAGGCGGGTGAATGCAAATATACGTAGATGCTGCCTTCCACGCCTCCTGTCATCGGCGAATCCAGATCTCCGCATGTGGACTTGGTGGTTCGTGCTAGCGCTCGCATACCATGACGCCACGGAACAAGAGAGGGAGCCTTCCAAAAATAGTAATGGTGCCGACGAAGATGTGGACTGGCCGGCGACCTCAGAATTGTCTCGTGTGATTCAGTGGTTTGCAGAATATGACCTGGATTCGAAGACAACAGGATGCCTCATCGAACTGGGCAACTCACCCAACGGCGGAATCAAGGGATGGAGTGGGTTTGCGAAAGCGTGCGGTGAAGGGTTCATTGCGAATCCGTTTTGGAGAGGGTCGGCTGTGTTTCAGTGCAACGCTGATCCTGACGGCTTCCGCTTGTACTAAAGTACTTAGGCACAACGGACAAACGCGAATTGGTGTGGCCACTCCCTTGTATCTATTGTTCCGCCACGGACGCTACGCGGTGACTCGGTGGTGACCTTGTTCAAGCCATGATCATATTGCAGTGCCTCAGGCTATGGTGTGGCGTCGAGTTTGAATGCCATGTATATAAGTAGCTGTTGTTGTATCTTCCCCATACTTACCCAGATAACTCCTGCCTCCACTCAATATGGCCACTGATGCAGAAATCAGAATGTCGAGGTTGAATATCGGAGACTCAACGTTAACCGAACGGTTCAGCGATGCAGTCTTCTCCGCTAAGTAGATTCGCATCTAACTTTGACTCACCAAGTTCTGAGCAAAAAAACATAGTGAGTCGAAGACTGTGCCCTTTACGTCGGTCCACGAACAGGTCGAGTCGATGAACAAGGTGCCAGACGAGTATTATGCACGGCGGCTCTACACGTTTCACTGGTATGTAGATTTAGGATGTGATTCCGGCTGGCCTAATTCTAACGGAACAATGGGCGGCACAGGACGCCGTAGCAGATATTCAACGCGAACTGGAGGGATTTGCCCAGCTGGTCAGTATGCACTCTATTTCGGCATCTAACTCTTAATTACCAGACGGAAGAAGGAAAACGAAGAATTGAATTTGGACAAGACCAGGCTGCCGACGTCCATTGTGAGGAGCGGAGATTCAGGTACGCGCATACTTGTACGTTGTTGCCTAACTCAAGGAATATAGATCCTCTTAGAACCCGAGCGTCCATGCGAAGAGCTCTAAAGTCCCAGAAGGAATCCCCGCACATGATCAGAATCCCGATGTCGATCCCTCAGGAAGAGTCGGAGACCAAGTTCAAGGTCCGAAGACGCCATCTTGGTTCGAAGCCGGCACCGAACGTTTAGATTTTTGGAGGCCGTACCCGATGTTATATGCTAGAGTGGAGTGTAACAAAGATATTTCTGCGAGTGCTGCCACGTAAAACACTAGTTTTTTCTCGAGAATTCGGTAGGCTTCTTGGCGTCAACTAAAATGTCATCTCGGTGAAATCAGAGCCCTTCTAAACGTCGTGCGCTGGCACCGGGGGGTCGGACCTTGTGGTAGCGCGAAGAAGAAGGACCAGCAGACCAAATTGATGAGCCACGTATACCGAGCTGGCTGATACGTGTCCTGTGGCGGTGCCCCGGGTACTTATACGTTGCACCGCGAAAAATCACCTTAGATTCCACTCACCACCATGTCCCGCCTACCGACGCGCACACATTCTCTGCGCATTCTTTCCTCTCTCTCCCTTATTATCGTCTCTCTCCTCGCCCTCCTCGCCTTCTCGCCCGTCGCGAGCGCCGAAGAGACCCACGCCGAATATGGCACCGTTATTGGTATTGGTACGTCGTCTTGCGCTCGTTTACATTGTCCTGGGCCTTACCATGGTGTTGTATAGATTTGGGTACCACGTACGATCAATTTTCTCTTCATTTCCTGAAATTTCAGTTCTGACGTGTCGTTTTCTCATCCCCCAGCTATTCGTGTGTCGGGTCAGTCGCCTCTTCTCTCGCTCTTCACTCCACGTTCTAACACCCACACAGTGTACAAAGGGGCGGCCGTGTAGAGATCATCGCCAACGACCAGGGTCACCGGATAACGCCTTCATGGGTCAGCTTCTCTGACGACGAGCGTCTGTACGTGTTCCTCTCCCCTCCTCCGGCACATGCATCTCATCTCACAACGTCGCTTTGTGCAGTGTCGGTGACAGCGCCAAAAACGCATACCACTCCAACCCGAAAAACACTGTGTTCGACGCCAAGCGGCTCATTGGCCGCAAGATGGACGACAAGGACATGAAGCGCGACCTCAAGCACTGGCCCTTCAAGGTCCAGGAGAAGAACGGCAAGCCCGCGATCACTGTCGCGTACAAGGGCGAGGACCGTGACTTTGTGAGTGCCTAGCGACTAATTAATGCATACGTGGCGTGGCGCTGACGAGTAAAATCGCGTGCAGTCCCCCGAAGAGATCAGCGCAATGGTGCTGGTCAAGATGAAGGAGACCGCTGAGGCGTACCTCGGCGAGAAGGTCACCCACGCCGTCGTCACCGTCCCTGCCTGTAAGCACATCTTTACTCCGAGCCCGACTCCGATGCTGATTAAGGCCTAATTATTAATCAGACTTCAACGACGCCCAGCGCCAAGCGACCAAGGACGCCGGCACCATCGCCGGGCTTACCGTCCTCCGGATCATCAATGAGCCGACCGCGGCCGCCATCGCCTACGGGCTGAACAAGAAGGGCGGCGAGTCGCAGATCATCGTATACGATCTTGGTGGCGGAACCTTCGATGTGTCGCTCCTCTCGATCGACGACGGCGTCTTCGAGGTCCTCGCCACCGCCGGTGACACCCATCTCGGTGGTGAAGATTTCGACAACCGTGTCATGGAGTACTTCACGAAGCTGTACAAGAAGAAGACGGGCACCGACGTCACCACCAACCTGCGCGCGATGGGCAAGCTCAAGCGCGAGGTCGAGAAGGCGAAGCGCACGCTGTCGAGTCAGCAGAGCACCCGGTTGGAGATCGAGAGCTTCGAGGACGGCAACGACTTTTCGGAGACGCTCACGCGCGCCAAGTTCGAGGAGCTGAACATGGATCTGTTCCGGCAGACGATGAAGCCCGTCGAGCAGGTGCTCAAGGACGCGAACGTCAAGAAGGAGGACGTTGATGAGGTGCGCTTCTCTTCCTTCCCTCCCTTGCCTCTTTTTGTTTTTTCGGCACGACGCTGATTACTTGTGCACAGGTCGTCCTCGTCGGTGGTTCCACCCGTATCCCCAAGGTCCAGCAGCTCCTCAAGGAGTACTTCGGCGGCAAGGAGCCCTCCAAGGGCATCAACCCCGATGAGGCCGTCGCGTACGGCGCCGCTGTCCAGGGTGGTATTCTGTCTGGCGCTGAGGGCACCGCCGACGTCGTCCTCGTCGACGTCTGCCCCCTCACCCTCGGTATCGAGACCACCGGGGGCGTGTTCACCAAGCTCATCCCCCGTAACACGGTCATCCCCACGCGGAAGAGTCAGATGTGCGTTTTGTTTTCCCTTCCCTCCCATGCGTATGGCAATTTACTCAACGCCCCACAGCTTCTCCACCGCGGCGGACAACCAGCCCACCGTCCTGATCCAGGTGTTCGAGGGCGAGCGTGGCTTGACCAAGGACAACAACCTGCTCGGCAAATTTGAGCTGTCGTCGATCCCGCCCGCACCCCGCGGCGTACCGCAGATCGAGGTCACCTTCGAGATTGACGCGAACGGTATCATGAAGGTCGCTGCGGCGGATAAGGGAACGTGCGTACTCCCTCCTCCACTTCCCTCTTTTATTCAATGGTGCTGACGTGGACGTTCGTGCAGCGGCAAATCCGAGAGCATCACGATCACGAACGAGAAGGGTCGTCTGACGCAGGAGGAGATCGACCGCATGGTCGCGGAGGCGGAGCAGTTTGCGTCCGAGGACGACGCGCAGCGCAAGCGGATCGAGGCGCTCAACAGCCTCTCGAGCTTTGTGTATGGGCTCAAGACGCAGCTGGGTGACCAGGAGGGGCTGGGCGGAAAGGTCAGCGACGAGGACAAGAAGACGATCTTGGCCGCCGTCAAGGACACCACGGACTGGATTGACGAGAACGGGGCGAGCGCGGGCGTGGAGGATTTGGAGGAGAAGTTGGCTGGTGCGTTCCTTTCTTTCCTTCTTGTGACTGCGGAAGAAAGAGATACTAACGCGCGCTGCAGAGATCCAGACGATCGTGAACCCGATCACATCCAAGCTGTACTCTGGCGGCGCCCCCGGGGACGCGCCGGGCGGCGACGATGACTTCGACCACGACCACGATGAGCTGTAGAGCGATACAAAATGAGTAATTAATATTGCAATGTAGACGCACGGCTGGTGGGGGGGAGTGGAATGGGAGAGAAGAATATATTATTATACTCAATCACACATACGATTCTTGGCATTCAGATCGCAGGATGGTGAATATTTGGAGGTGGAGACGCATTGTATTCATTAGAATCTGAATCTTCTTTGCAACCCCGATTGGCGCAAGTGTCATGGCCGTTTAAGGGAATTGAATTTCCCTAAAAGGCTACTTGCACTCGTCGCTCACAAGGATTAGTCTACTGGCATGCGATGCAAAGTTTTCTTCCGTATAGATCAGATGAAATTGTAGAACAACCCGAAGGAATGAAGAAGGGATTGATCGGGACCCGGAATTCGCGTCTAGTTCCTGATTGTTAGCTTAGGTAGGCCAAATATGAAACCGAAACGCAAGAAGCAACTTTGAAAGCGGGAGCTTGTATGTAGGGTAGGCCTAGGACATGCAGCGGGTAGCTCAGATCTCGATACGCCTCGCCTTGAGTGTGTGCGAATTTTGAACTCGGGCACTGTGGTGTGCTTTCTGAGATTCTAGATCTGAGATCCATTCCAGCAAACAAAGTACAGATTCGATTCAGCTTTTACCTGCCTAGGCAAAAAGAATTACGCCCAAAGTGATAAATGCAACACCCGCCGCTACTGGTTGTCCTCCGCCAAGTCTGTCCAAGGACTGGGGGATTTGTACCGAGACTTGTCATTGACGACGTATATGTTCAGCCCTTGCGAGCGATAGGACCGCATTTGGTCCTCCGATAGAATGTCGGCAGACGAGTTACGGAACTCGAGGCGCCGGAAATCCGGACTGAAGTCTTTCCGGCCCCGGATAAATGCGTCCAGCGTGGATTGCTCCAGGTCACGGCAACGGCCGATCACAAGCTCTCGTAGTGCCGGGCAAACGACAGCGTCTGTATCCCGGCGCGGAGTGAGGAGATGTAAAAGGTGTGATGCATTGGACGACGGGGTCGTTGAGTTTGCAGCCCAAATATTGTAGTCGGTCACACAGAGTCTGGTAAGAGAGGAAAGGGAATGCAAGGTTTCTGCGACAGACTCCGCTGTGAGATATGGCAAGTATAAATCGCCAAGATCCTCGATGAGAGGTGACGCTGGTGTGATAGCACCCAAGGAAAAGCTACCACCAATCATGATGCTCTCGGCGTGGAACCGGCGCAGGTGCGGTATCGACAGATGTTCGAGGAGACGGCCAAGAGACCGAGCTTGGAAAGAACCCTCGGTCATAATCAAGGTTTCAAGGAAAGGTAGTGATAGTTGTCCCGGTGGAGAGTCGTCTTCTGAGCCAGTTGACCTGACACTAACTCGGAAGGAGACGAGTCGCGCGCATCGGTCAAGTATTACGACGACATTGGCAACGAGAAATCCGTTGTACTCTGATCTACATTGGAGAGTGAGGTGTGTGAGTTGATTCCAGACCAGCGGCATCTTAAGTACAACGTCATCAAGGTATCCTGATTTCCGGGCATGAAGAGATACAACACGCAGGGTCGGGACTTGAATCATGTCAAGGGCATGGAGCGATGAGATGGATCCAGTGAATTTGAATGATTCCAACTCTCGTGGTCTGATTCCTGCGAATTGGGCAACGATTTCGGGTGGCAAGTGGAGGAATTCTACATGGCGCCATCGAGCCGAGAATTCGGCAAGGGACTTGAGCAACGGTGATACGCTTGGTTCTCCAGGCCACATATCACTCAAGCCGACTGACAGTGAGATGGAACAGGCTGCGGAGCGCTGCAACCATTCACTGGCGGCCGGCGTTCGTGCTTCGTTGCCAGTAATGTAACTGACAGGAACGTGCAGGGATGCCCACAACCTCGGTGTGAGGAGCGCGATTGTCCTCCACGCGCTACAAATGCGGCACAAAAGCAGCGGTGCTTCCTGTGCGCTCATCACGGCGTTCCTGTCGGAGGGGAGGCATGCAACGAATATCTCTCGCACGATATCAGGAGGGATCCGGCGGGGATGAGAGATGAGGGCTTTGTGGGAGTCAACATAAGCCTGGATTTGGTCCCGCTGTGCGGCTAGTTCGCGGATGCGTTCATCGATTCGCGCAAGCTCTTGGGCGTGCGAAACGAGATCCCCTCGAATAAATTGGATTTCTTCGTCCGAGGGGACATAGTTGGTGTTAAATCGATGAGAGAACGGTGATTCCATTGCGGGCGTGAACTTGCAAGAGGACTGGAGCACATGATGCCATCACCGAGGTCGCCTATGTGAGTGTGACCCAGAAATTTATGATTGCGGTTTCCGATGAGGTGCGCATGCCCACGCCCCCAAAAAATCACGCATTGTTTCCGGTTCGTTTCATTCACGTTTTGTCGATCGTAAGCTCACTCCTCAGATCTCAGATTCAACATCCGGCCTGACACAACTTCAAACCGTTGTTCATCAGATCCCCGGGTTCTCACATTCTTGGAGTCTCCGAGTACGAGAGCTATCTCGCGGGAGACGACTAGCTTTCAGAACACGTTCTTTTTCAATCTTCAAGTTGCGTCCATATTCGCTCAACCTCAGGGTTTGTTGTGAGGAAACAGCAGCTTCGCCTTCGACCAACTGTTCAGTGTCCTCAAACTTTCAATTAAATCAATTCGATCGTCAAAGTCATATTTTTATTGTATCCTCCTCTTTATAAGATTACGCTTCTCTGTCCGTCTGAAGCCATTTAAACTCCGCCATCAATCATCCGATATTCAACCGAAGTGGTGGGGTGCGAAGCACCCCACCGCGCTCTTGTACATGCTAAAAGAATCACGCCCATCATGGCGCTACATCGCACACTCGCCGCTACTGGTTGTCCTCCGCCAAGTCTGTCCAAGGGTCAGGCTTGTACCAAGACTTTTTATTGACGATGGATATGTCAAGCCCCTGCGAAATATAAGACCGCATTTGATCCTCCGATAGAATGTCTGCAGACGGGTTACGGAACTCGAGGCGCCGGAAATCTAGACTGAATTCTTTCCGGCCCTGGATAAATGCATCCAGCGTGCCTTGCTCCAGGTCATCGCAATAGTTGATCACAAGCTCTCGTAGTGCCGGACAAACGACAGCGTCTGTATCCCGGCGCGGAGTGAGGAGATGTAAAAGGTGTGATGCATTGGACGACGGGGTCGTTGACTTTGCAGTCCAAATATTGTAGTCGGTAACACAGAGTCTGGTAAGAGAGGGAAGGGAATGCAAGGTTTCTGCGACAGACTCCGCTGTGAAAGATGGCAGGTGTAAATTGCCAAGATCCTCGATGAGAGGTGACGATGGTGTGAGAGTGGCCAGAGAAAAGCCGCCAGGAATCATGATGCCCTCGGCATGGAACTGGCGCAGATGTGGCATCGACAGATGTTCGAGGAGATGGTCAAGTGACTGAGCGCTCAAGGATCCCTTGGTCAAAATCAAGGTATTGAGGAAAGGTAGCGATAGTAGTCCCAGTGGTAGGTCTTGTTCCGAGCCAGTTGACCTGAAGCTGGCTCGGAAGGAGATGAGTCGACTACGTCGGCCGAGGAGTACGACGACATTGGTAATTAGAATTCCTCTGTTACATTGGAGAGTGAGGTGTGTGAGCTGATTCCAGACTAGTGGCATCTTGAGTACAATGTCATCAAGGTATCCTGCATCCTGGGAATGAAGGGACACAACACGCAGGGTAGGGACTTGAACCATGTCAAGGGCATGGAGCGATGAGATGGATCCAGTGAATTTGAATGATTCCAACTCTCGTGGTCTGATTCCTGCGAATTGGGGAACGATTTCGGGTGGCAAGTGGAGGAATTCTACATGGCGCCATCGAGCCGAAAAATCGGCAAGGGACTTGAGCAACGGTGATACGTTTGGTTCTCCATGCCACATATCACTGAAGCCGACTGACAGCGAGATGGAACAGGCTGCGGAGCGCTGCAACCATTCACTGGCGGCCGGCGTTCGTGCTTCGTTGCCAGTAACGTAACTGACAGGAACGTGCAGGGATGCCCACAACCTCGGTGTGAAGAGCGCGATTGTCCTCCACGCGCTGCAAATGCGGCACAAAAGCAGCGGTGCTTCCTGTGCGCTCATCACAGCGTTCCTGTCAGAGGGGAGGCATGCAACGAATATCTCTCGCACGATATCAGAAGGGATCCGGCGGGGATGAGAGATGAGGGCTTTGTGGGAGTCAACATAAGCCTGGATTTGGTCCCGTTGTGCGGTGAGTTCGCGGATGCGTTCATCGATTCGTGCAAGCTCTTGGGCATGCAAAACGAGGTCCCTTCCAATAAATTGGATCTCTTCGTCGGAGGGGATGTAGTTGGTGTTGAACCGATGAGAGAACGGTGATTCCATTGTGGGACTCCACAGTGGGAGAGAAGGTAGGCTAGGATTTGCGAGTACGGCCTATTGTGAGCTGAGCCTTCGCGAGCTTGCGAGCGCGGGCTAAGTGTGAGATAAGGAGGATTAGATTACGGGATGTACCGCATCAGTGATCCCCCATCATTTCATCCTCGTCGCGTACTTCCATACGCGCCTCGTCTTCTGCCTCTATCGCTCGCAGCCTCACTCCATCGCCTAAATTTTGAGCCACCTTGCTCCGCAAACTCATGCCCGAAGAGCGAGTAGAAATCAATGTGCCTCATTTCGCTGCAGCGTCCACCGCAACGGGCCTCTCCCAAGAACTAGTTTCCGTGACCACAGGACTCTGACTCGCAGACCTGGGCGACGTATTAGTTGCTCGACATCCCAAAGCTACGGCCCTGCGCAAGATTCTTGACGGCAGCAAGTGGAGCGTGGACGCAGAGATGGTCGATGATCCCGGTACAGTGGAATTGAAGGGCGGAGAGGAAGTCGCAGTTATATGCCCGGTGTTTGGTGGATAGAGTGGCGCGTACTTTGCTCTCGGCAATCCTCACACAACACCTTGTCTTGCTTTCGATGTTGCTAAAACGGTGCGTGCCCGTCTGGTGTTGTTCGCTCCCTTTCCTTTTCCTCCACCCCGTTTCCCCCTCGCGCATCGGCGCTCGTCACTGCACATCGGTGCATACGAATCTCTCGCGCATCGGCGCCCGTCCCTGCGCATCGGCGTATACGACCTCGCGCATCTGCGCTCGTCACTGCACATCGGTGCATACGAATCTCTCGCGCATCGGCGCTCGTCACTGCACATCGGTGCATACGAACCTCTCGCGCATCGGCGCCCGTCCCTGCGCATCGGCGTATACGACCTCGCGCATCTGCGCTCGTCACTGCACATCGGTGCATACGAATCTCTCGCGCATCGGCGCCCGTCCCTGCACATCGGTGCATACAAATCTCTCGCGCATCTGCGCTCGTCCCTGTGCATCGGCGCATACGATTTTATTTGCGCATCGGCGCTCGTCCCTGCACATCGGTGCATACGAATCTCTCGCGCATCTGCGCTCGTCGCTGTGCATCGGCGCATACGATTTTATTTGCGCATCTGCGCTCGTCACGGCACATCGGTGCATACGAATCTCTCGCGCATCGGCGCCCGTCCCTGCGCATCGGCGTATACGAATTTATTGGCGCATCGGCGCTCGTCCCTGCACATCGGTGCATACGAACCTCTCGCGCATCGGCGCTCGTCCCTGCACATCTGCGTATACAATTTTATTTGCGCATCGGCGCACGTTCCTGCGTATCAGCGTATAAGTTTTCGTTTCGCGTCTCGGCGCTCGTTACTGTGCCCGTGCACACATGCACGCTAGCGCGTGCGAGACATTTGCCTTGGCGTCGTCTACCTCACCTCATCATTCTTGGTTCCCACCGTCACGGACCATTCCTCATCTTCGTACACTATAGGTGGCCGAAGCCCCGTCGGGAACGCAAGCATGCTCATTCGAGATCAAGGCGTTCCACCGCACTTGGGCGCAATCGGTGTGTTGACAAAGGGACGCAGCCCGAATACCCACTTGAACCTGAGCGCTCGCCGGACCAAACGCACGTCCCTCGATCATATGATCGTGGCGGACATAGTCTACGTTGACATGTCCCGCAACATTGCCGACGCCCCCTCTCGCGGTGAATCGCCTTACCCCCTATCCGACCGACTCACCCGCGCTTTCGACCTCCCGTACGAGCTCGAGGGTTTATTCGTCCGCGGCCTTTCTCGCCATGCCCCTATTCGTCTCACAAGCCATGCGCGCCCTTTCTGATCCGACCTACCGTATGCTTCACACGGCAGCTCAACCTGCCGTTAATGTCGTCGACCCCCCCGTCGCCGATTCATTCCCATGCGCTCCGTCCCGTATCTCTGTCCGCGCACCGATCCCTCCGAGCGCACTACCGTTCTCGCCCCCGTTACCGCATTCTTCCGCGATCTCGCCTAGCTTCTCTTCCCATCTCATGGCGCGTCTGTGCTCCGAACCTCGTCCCGTCCCCGTCGCAGCTGGGTTCTCCCTCCTGCCCATCACGTCCACCACCACGCGCACTCCTTCCTCAGGCCCCATACGACGGGCGCCTAACATACGGCTGCCGTACTTCACGAACCTAGCCGAGCGTCGCGAGCTCAATGACGTCCGCGCTGGAGCCGCACGGTGCCTTCCCACGAAACGAGCCAACCGCCCAGCGCTGGGGAACGACATCCGCCCAAGCGTATACCGCCCGCACGTTCCCGCGGATCGTCGCGTCCTGCTGTGGACGTCCCCCTTCTCCATGGAGACGCAACGTTCCTTCGCAGCGGACGAGGTCGAGGCATCGCGCCAACTCGAAGTATACGAAGGACTGCTCGCCTCCACGGCCGAGAACACGCGCACATCGTACGGCGCCGGCCTGCTGCGTTTCCACCAGTACTGCGACCGACACGACGTATCGGAGCACAGACGTATGCCCGCGAGCCCGATTCTCATCTCCGCTTTCATCGCCGACGCCCTCGGTTCGTGCTCGGGAAAATGCATACGGAACTGGCTGAACGGGTTGCAGCTCTGGCACCTTTTCAATCGCGCAGAATGGTGCGGCGCCGACAAATGGGTGCTCAGCCTGAAGAAGTCGGGAGACCGCAGAGGCGCCGCCTTCAAACGCCCCTTGCGCGGCCCAGTTACGGAAGCGCATATGCTCGCGCTCCGATCCTTCCTGGACTTGGATTCAGGCGAGGGTGCCGCGAAGTGGGCCGCTGCCACCGCGGCTTTTTGGGGCTGTCGCCGGCTAGGCGAGCTTCTACCAAAGAGCGCAAAGTCTTTCGACATCGAGCACGACACTTGCCGGTGCACGCGAACGTCGAGGACCCGCACCACGGGAGACCGCGACGTAGTCGGATACCCACATCGTCTGGACCAAGACCACGACCTTTCTAGGCGGCGAATGTGTTCTGACGGCCACGCTCGACTCGCTTTGTCCGGTGCGGGCGCACGACAACCACTTGCGCATCAACCATTCTCCGCCCCCGTTGACTCCCATCTACGCATACCGCAACGGCGAGAGCTGGCGCGTCCTCACAAAGGACGTGTTCCTGCAATCAGCAGCCGTGGCGTACAAGCGCGCCGGCCTCGCACACGTTTTCGGCCACAGCTACCGTATAGGCGGATCCGTGAAACTCCTCCTGGATGGAGTCGAGCCCGAAGTAATCATGAAGCTTGGCGGCTGGACGTCGCTCTGCTTCTTGATCTACTGGAGACGCCTGGAACTCGTCCTATCCTCGCGCATCGCTAAAGCCTGGGACTCGCGCATCAGGGACTTCGCAGCCGCGCACGGACACGCTTACGATTCCGACCTGTCCTTCGATACGGACTTTTAGCTACCGCTCGCGACATGTATATTTTCTTGCAGAAATTTTATCATAACTTTTACTGATCTTACACTGTTCTCCGCCCCGCTCCGTGGGGTGTTTCGGGCCGCAGCGCACGAGTCGCCCTCAAGCGAGCTTCGCTCTAGAGCGTTGCTCCGAGTGGTTGTTTTGGGTCTCCTCGTTTCAGACCCGCTTCGCGCTGCGTACTGGTCCTGGGTCCCGCTTTCTCTTCCCGCCCGATTCGCTCTTTTCCCCCCTTCTCCAGGCGCGTTGGAAAACACGACGAATCGGCCGCGAAGCGGCCCAGACCTCCCGCACACACCCCACCGCTCCTTTCATCATCCCGTCCTCATCCTTCCTGATCCTCCTCTCCGAGCGGTCCGCAGGACCGCCTCTCACCCCTTCTCCCGTCCCTCACCTCGCGTCCGATAGTAATCGAAATCTCACCTTATTAATACAAACCGCCCGAGTCGGAGTTTGAAAATAAAGATCCGAAAAAAAGCCGGTGGCCGCACAGCCAGTGGATTTATATTTTATGGTAAGATTTGCCAAAGATCTCTCTAAACATCCTGCGGTTGGTCTGGGAAACCTTGGTAAAAGAAACGGGACTTTGGCGAGAGACATAGCGAGGCGACCATCAAAAAATTTAAACTTCGAGGCGGTTCGTATTTGCCTGTACTCGTTAACTCCAGCCTCTATAGTATACGTGATGTCTTCAGATGTTCACGAAGGCAATACTATAGAAGCTTAAACGAGCCTAGAGTGAAGGTATACAAGATTCAGTTCAATGCGAGTAAGTCTGAGACTGCGCGCTTACTTGGGATGACGGCGTATCGGAGCAAGGAGGAAACCGCGCGGGACACGATGGCGGATTGGGAGGTGCGGGGATGGTGAATGAGAGGAGAATGCTCCATTGGCAAGCCAGACAAGGTGAAGTGATGTGAAATTTTCATCCACTAGGATGTTGCCAGTAAAGTCAGGCCACACCGATTAGCTGTGGATAAATTCAACCACCATGCAGTTTCAGGTGTATTTGCAGCCTCAGGCCTCAGGGTCCACCTGCGAATGAATTGCTTGCCGTATGGTAAACTAAATAGGATTATGGCTCCTCGTTCGGCGTTCGAACTGCAAACTCTAATCCCGCCGCACCATCATGACTGAGATGAACTCACACTAACTTCCCTCGTAGGCCCAATGTTTAAAAGTTGAATTGGACCTCTGCGTCTCTGGATAGAGGAGACTCGAATAATCCCAGTTTCCACGACGCCATTTTACTAATAAGTTTCCACTAAGTCCACTGCGTTTTCAAGAATTTTGCCGACTTCCTCAACAATCTCTTCTTCGTCGTAGTCCGCGGATGCGCTGTGGCCAAGCTGACAAATGGCCTCGTGAATCTGTGGACTATTGGTTCGCAAAGGAATGACCCAAACGTGCGTAAGGCTCCCTTCGGGGACCTCAACGACATGTAAGTGCATTCGACCATGACTGTGCTCCGCGCGCGAGAGAATTTCCATCCACTCTGAGTCAGGGCCACCACCTTGTAGCGCATGGGAGATGGGTGAATCCACGACGGATTTCACGAAGATCTCGACCGGATTACAAGTGTAGTCGAATAACGTGTAAAACCGATTGGCGGGATTGCTGGCGATGAACTTGACCTGGTGTTGGTAGATGGCGAGCATATTTTTAGTAAAGTCGTCCCGCACGACTGCTCACATGAACTGCCGTTCGCGAAACCCGAGTGTACATGAGTTGGTTTCCGCTGTCATCATTATCAGACAAGGATAAGCAAAATGGAGGTGACAACCGTACCAAGAATCAGGGTGGTGAGAGAGCCACAATGGTTGCGATGCCCCCCGCACTTCCAATCTGCAATCTGACACTCTTTGTTGCAGTACTTGGAAGTTTTACATCCCGTGCACCGTCGGAAAAGGGACCTCTCTTGAATCTTCCCGCACTATCTGCAGTCACAACCAGTCCGTTGAATTTGACATCCCACAAACCTTGAGATTATCGCAAGACCCGGTCGATTGCAGACCATGTAGCAGCTGTACGCGGCTTTCGGCGAGATATCGAAAAGAACTCCAATCATCGAATATTTCCAGCTCTTCAAGCTCTTCGCTGGACCAAATATCTGCAACGTCGTCGAGGATATTGTCTATCGCCGCGACCACGTGGTAGTAGAGGAGTCCATCCGGGAGAAGCTTCGTCAAGAGGAATCGCAGACGGTCGTCGAAGACTGTAGGGAATTCGGTGGCGACACCAGCCATCACAGTAAGGAGGCCTGCCTCGATGGCTGCAGGCAACCACCGATATCCCATCGGCGTGTCCAAGAGGCGTTCCAGCAATTCCAAAGTGGCGACGAAGGACGATTCAAAACCACTGCGAAGGAATGATCGGGAGTTCGCTCTGGAAGCTTCAAGGACAGTATCCATTGCAACTACAAGTGCGGGAATAAAGTCGCGACGCCGCAAAGTTTGAATGAACCTCTCTCGCATCGGGAAATCAGCCGAAGTCTGCGTGGCAGAATGACCAGCCTGAATCAGGTGGACCAGGTGGCGCATGTAGGACGCGGCGGACCCAACTTCCCATGAAAGGTTTCCGTTCACCACAACATCGATGTGTTGCAATACAAGAGAAGCCAAATCATCCAGGGTCCCACCCGCACCTTCCACCATTTCAGTGAAATGGACAGGATCCGCATAGTCCAATGATCCAATGATGCTGGAAAGGAACCAGAGACACGGCTCAAACGCCGACTTCTTCTGTTTCAAGCGTGGAAGAATGGTCCACACCCTCGCCATAAGAACCCTGAAACCAGGTGTCGACGAAATGACACCACGGATGGGGCAGGGGCCGTAGATTTCGGATACAAATAGGAGAAACCTGGTATAGGCCAGCGGCTCCCAGGAAACCGATGCAGCCCGAAGATAGTCCCGATATTCGTGCATAAAAAATGTCCAAGGCCAAACTCTAGGCCATAGGGCGGGCCCGATGTCATCCGGCTCCTGATACTCCTTCGCGACCAAGTTTATTAGGTCGAATAGCGCCTCCAGAGCCAGCGATGCACAAGCTATGCGTGCTCTTGTGTCAGGCTGAAGATATTCCAGGTCCCCCGGAGTGGGAATATGTGCCGGGTCAAGGTTGATGTAAAATACGGGGAGGAAAAGAGTCTTTTCGGAGTCGGTTGCTTTCTTGAACAACATTTCCACCTGCTTAAGATTGCGAAAAGACCGACTGCTTCCGCATGCAGCCATGGCGACTCTCTTCCCGAGACCGAGTAAGATAAGGGCAGGGAAATACAGATCAAAGACGTACTCTTTGAGAAACAGGGAGCCGCTGTAACTTGTGAATCTCCACTGCCGGATGCATGGAGGGAAGGAAAAGGAAGAAAAGGCGAAGAACAGTTCGCGCATGATGCCATCACCGAGGTCGCCTATGTGGACTTGCAATTAGGGGTGCTCAATTCTTAATTCGAACCCGTTCAGTTCACTTTTCAATTAAATAAATTGTCAATCAGTTTGATGTCCGTGATTTACCGAGACTCCGAGAGTCAGATCAATAAACACGTGACCTTGTGTACGTGCCTTCTGTCCCTTGTATACATCCAACATATCTCTGCCAATCCTGCATGTGCTCAGAAGACGCCAGGGAAATGTATTGTAAATTACCGGAACATATGTCGAAATTCCCGGTCGGGTGCTCGCAAACAGACCGAGAAGAAGTCAACCGACTTGGGAATCTTGTCATAAGGTCCCCTGAATCCATCTCCGTCCATTCGCTCTGCAATCTCGAGCCACATGAGTGCAGAAATCTCCAGGAGATCGGAGGTGTCATCTGCGCGATCGGCTTCATAAGCCTCTTGATCCTGGAATAAAGCCATTGGGTCGTCATCTGGGTCATCCTCGAAGGCAATTGAGGCAGTAAGAAGCCCCTCTGCAGTGTGGATCAGGTCCAATTTGGTTTGCGCCTTCGTAGGTCGCGGCATCAAAGAAAGCAACTCGATTGGGATAACCGTGCCGAGATCAACGGCGATCAACTGATTGACAATTTATTTAATTAAAAAGTGAACTGAACGGGTTCGAATTAAGAATTGAGCACCCCTATTCAACCACGTAACCCAGAAATTTTGTGTTCAAGTGTGATTGCGGTTTCCGATGAGGTGCGCATGCCCACGCCCCAAAACATTCACGCATTGTTTCCGGCCCGTTTCATTCACGTTTTGTCGATCGTAAACTCACTGCTCAGATTCAACATCCGGCCTGACACAACTTGTTCATTAGATCCCCGGGCACGGACATGGAGCATGACATTTACGGTTGAATGAAATTTTTGAGGACTTTTTCTGTACTCTGCCTCTGCGTTAATCGAGTATTCTTGGAGATGTTTGTCCTTGATAGCATCATTATGCGAACTGTTTTTGTTTCTTGCCTTCAACCCCACAATGGAATCGCCGTTCTCTCACCGGTTCAACACCAACTACATCCCCTCCGACGAAGAAATCCAATTTATTCGAGGGGACCTCGTTTCACATGCCCAAGAGCTTGCCCGAATCGATGAACGCATCCGCGAACTAGCCGCACAGCGGGACCAAATCAAGGCTTATATCGACTCCCATAAGGCCCTCATCTCTCATCCCCGCCGCCTACCTCCTGATATTGTGCGAGAGATATTCGTTGCGTGTCTCCCCTCCGACAGGAACGCCGTGATGAGTGCACAGGAAGCACCGCTGCTTTTGTGCCGGATTTGCAGCGCGTGGAGGACAATCGCGCTCTCCACCCCGAGATTGTGGGCGTCCCTGCACGTTCCCTCCAGTTATGTTATGGCCAAGGAGGCCCGAACACCGGCCGTCATCGAATGGTTACAGCGCTCCGCAGCCTGTCCCATTTCGCTGTCAGTCACCGTGGGTGATACCTGGCACGAGCCGTCGAGCGTGTCGGCGTTACTTGCCTCTCTTGCAAACTTTTCGGCGCGATGGCGCCATGTGGAATTCCAGCGCTTGCCGCCGGAAAGCGTTGAGCAACTCACGGAAATCAGACCACTGAAGCTGGAATCATTCAAATTCACTGGATGGATTTCATCGCTCCGTGGTGCCGGAATGCTCAGCGTCCCCACCCTGCGTGTTGTAACCCTCTATTCGCGGGGTGCAGAACCCATCGACGACATTGTACTCACGATGCCACTAGTCTGGGATCAACTCACGCACCTCACCCTCCAATGTAACGGAGAGCACAGAGGAGTTCTCATTGCCAACGTCGTTGCAATCCTCGACCGATGTACTCGACTTATCTCCTTCCAGGTCAGCCTGAGGAAAAATGACTCGGAAATCGACTCTAAATCCGGACCAGTATTGCAACCCGTGCTCGAAACCTTGATCATGACTGAGGGGTCTTTAGCACCCCAGTCTCTCCGCCATCTCGTCGACCATGTGTCGATGCCCCAATTGCGCCGGTTCCACTTCGCCGCAAGCACCACACGCACTGACAGCCTTTCTCTAACTGCTCTCGTAACGGGGTCGCCTCTCATCGAGGACCTTGGCAATCTATACTTGCCATCCCTCACAGCAGAGTCTATCCCAGAAACCTTACGTTCCCTTTCCCACCTTACCAGACTCTCGGTGACCGACGCCCATTTTTGGGCGTCTCCCAGCACCAACCTTGCGCGTCTTCTGCACCTCCTCACTCCCAGGCGGGATCTCGAAGCAGCCGTTCTTTGTCCGGTGCTACAGGAGCTCCTGATCAGACATTGCGGTGACCTGCAGCAATTTACACTGGACGCATTTATCCAGGGCCGGAAAGAATTTACGCCAGTGTTCCGGCGCCTCCAGTTCCATAACCCGATGAATCCAGATATTGTATCGGAGGAGCAAAGGCGATCGTATCTTTCGCAAGGGCTGGATATATCCATCGTTCATGACGAATCCGGGTTGAAACCCTCTACTCCCTGGACGGACCTGGCGGAGGGCAACCAGTAGCGGCGATGCCATCGTAGAGCGCGGTATAACCTTTTAGCACGTGTGCAATATACAGTAGTTACAGATCTGTTAAATTTATTTTTATTGAAACTTCGAGGACAGTTGGTCAAAGGTGAATGTGCTATCCTCACAAAGCAACCACAAATCGAGCGAATGGACAAGATGGCTTGTCAAATTACACTGCTTATTTAATTATAAAGAACGGTATTGAACAGGGGATTTGTGTAATGAAACCTATTTCTCTCTCGCAACAAAGCTCTCGTACTCCAGGGACGCGAGGACAAAGCACCCGATCCCAAAACACTGTTGTAGTTGATGGGCTGCCCAACATAATACTACAACCAATAGCCGTCAGTTGGGTCAATGGTCTGGAGATGCACTCATACCTCATACGACGCAGTCGAATTCAGACTGCACACGGAGACCGTGCCGTTGTACCCCAGGGTCCCGTTGCCGTTGTTCACGACGAACGTATCGGTAATGTAGTTGTACGCACGCGCTGCAAAGTCTGTGTACGCGGGTACGCCGCTATCGAGATACCCCAACCGGACACCCTTGAGGAGCGAATACACAAACATGGCACTCCCGCTCGACTCGATGTAGTTCCCCGCGCGCCCCGGCTGGTCGAGGAGCTGCCACCAGGCCCCAGAGGCGGGGTCCGCGGCCGTGCGCAGCGCATCCGCGAGCTCGCGGAAGCGCGCGCGCAGCAGCGCCCAGTCGCTCGGGTACGTCCTGCGCGGCAGGATCTCGAGCGTGTCGACGAGCGCCATGGTGTACCACCCGAGGCTGCGCCCCCAGACGTGCGGGCTCGCGCCCGTCTGCGGGTCCGCCCATACGGCCGTCTTGGAATCGTCGTACCCGTGCACGAGCAGCCCCGTGCCGTTCGCAGCGGCGCAGTGCGTCCAGAGCAGGTCGAGCTGGTGCATCAGGTCCGCAATCGCGGTCGCGTTGTGCGGGTCGAGAAGGGTGGTATAGTACGCGTAAAACGGCGCCAGGGAGTACATCCCATCGAGATAGGACCAATTGGGGTAGACGAAGTACCACAACCCGTCCTCCGCGTTGCGGCTATTTAGGTTGACGGAGCCGCGCAGGGCGGTGTATGCATTGCGGTAAGTCTCGTTCCGGGTCTCCTTGTACAGATCGATGAGACCGTTCCCGGTCGAGAGCCGGTCCATTGCGTAGGTGAGGTCCTTCGTAGCGTTGCTCACGGGGGCCGACAACGGAATCGACGCTGCGCTTGAGGTACTGCGCGATTTCCTCGCTCGAGTTGACGTGTGGGTACTGCGCGATCAGGCGCGTGAAGGCTTTTTGAGTGATTCCCGCCTGGAGGATCGCGGATGTGTCGCTTGAGCTTGCGAGCACACCCTGATTGCGGGAGATAATGCTTAGGGCCATCCATGTCGAGTAATTGGAGGTATGGCCGGAAACATAGGTTGACTGGGCGAGTTGGAAGAAAGGAGCCACGAAAGCAAGAGCGAAGGCCGGAGGGAGTAGCATTTTCGAGAGGGTCTACTCGATGTGGTGCGACTCGCTTTTTATATGTCCGTTCATCACCGTAAAGCCTGCGAAGTTTGCGGAATATGATAAAGCTAGGATAGTGGTGAGCAAAATGAGAGTAGCAAAAGGCCGAAACTCCGGCGTCGGCCGAAAGCCGCTTCTTCTTCTTCACCAACAACTGCGGCTCGCTCATATGCACCGCGCGCTCAAAATTGTGGAAGTGGTTGAGATGATTTGCGGACAGCTCGATGCGCAGCTTGACAATCCACTGTCCAACCGCTGGTACCAGCACGCGTCACGTAGCAGTCTCGCTCGGCTAGCGAGAACATCCACGACATTTCTCGATCCTGCCCTCAATGTCCTTTGGCGACACCAGGGCACCCTTGTCCACCTTCTGAAATGTATGCCGAGCGACGTTTGGAATATCGATATCCCAGAGACGAGAGACGACGAAGACGATGTCATACTAATAGATGTCAAAATAGTAAGATTTGTCGGCGGTGCGCGCTTCCTTAAATAACGTCCACATAGAATCTGCGGCGACCCATCACCTTGGCTGACTGGGAGCGCTTCCTTTTCTATTCCCACCGCGTCAAGTCGTTCGGTGTTGATCAAGTTCACTTGCTCAAGACCCCCGAAGTGTATGAGACCTTCGACTTGTGTTTCCCTGAGCAGCCCATCTTCCCCAATTTACGAGTACTTGATTGGTGGCCTGAGGCAGACGGCTCTTTCGACTATATCCGCCTTTTTCTTTCCCCCAGAATATCCGAGCTCCACATGCATGTCGAATGTATCCCCCATCCGTCCACCTTTCCTCTGGTATCGTCCAAATGCCCCGGGCTCAAGGATGTTGGCATTAGTATGGCACCTGGACCAGCCCTGTCGAAATTCATATGCACGTTGCACCACCTCGAAACGCTCGTCGTGAGCAACCTAAATATGGCTGCCCTCTCCCATATAGCTCGACTTCCTGGCTTGCGTTATCTGTGGCTCATGTCCTCCCCCATCCCCTTTTTCCGGCTTCCGGCAGGATCTATTCCCTTTCCCGCTCTCCAAAAGCTTGAATACGAGTCGATGGAGCATGCCCCGAGACTTCTTGCGCTTCTGATAAAATGTTCATTGGTGGAACTCACGATCATCGCAAGGGGGTCTTATACAACGCCACCCCCAAACACCATAGCGCAACAATTTTATGCGGCTCTAGCGGACCATTGCTCACATACGTCGCTTCAAAAACTAGATGTGCAAAAGGGTTATTGGACTCTGCGCGCGGACCAGCGCGACATATGCTTGGTTGGAGAGGAGATCATTCGTCCTCTATTTTCTTTTAGCAGTCTCGTGGACGTGTCTCTCTCACACCCGTTCGGCGTTGATCTGGATGACGCCGTGGTCCGTAAAATGGCCCGTGCATGGCCTCTCATCGAATCATTACTGCTCCCACCAGAACGCGATGAAAATATCGCTCCTCGCGTAACACTCGAGGGCATCTATGCCTTCGCAGAGCACAGCCCCCGTTTGCGCAGACTGCACTTGGCTTTTGACGCCACGGTCGTCCCCAAAATCAAAACCAAGGGGAAGAAGAATGCGTGTCAATGTAGCCTAGACTACCTCGATGTCTCCAACTCGCCCATTAACAAAGCGCGCCCAGTTGCCAAATTCTTGTCTGCGATATTCCCTCACTTGGACATAATCAACACCTTGTACGAAGACCTGGACGGCACGGACGCGGAAACAGTCTTGACGTCGCACAGGCGCTGGAAGAGGGTCGAGGAAGCGCTTTGGTGATTTGCAGGATCCGTGTTCAATCGCTTTTGGCTGTGTTTGTGAGTTCGTTTTCTCGTGGCCTATCGAGGGGTACCTCGGTCTGGTATTACTTTTCTCTCGGATCTCACAGCTATCCAGTCTTGTCCGTTTTGGTGAATTCAACTTAACCTTACCATCCGCTCCTCGCTATCCGATCCAATTCTCCGAGTCATTTTTGTTCCGTCCCCGAATCCGTCATTCTGCCAATCACTCAATTGTACGTCGCTCTGGAATCTCTCTACATTTCTGGATCTCATACTGCAAACACAGTCTTGTACAGAGCTTTCCAGCGGATATCTCTTGTTCTCGAATGCTCTTCGTCAAATGCTGCCGTACGAAAAAACGAGCGGTGGAAAACCAACCATGCAAAAAAAACTCCAGCCAATGTCTTGTAGTTTATACCTAACTTGTAGCCACGTTCCCTTCAATCCGACCATCGGTTTAGTGAAGGACTTGGGTGGCTTGACCCTCTGTTCGCGATGAACGACGTTTTTAACTCCCTCTTCCGCTCACCCTCGGTTCCATTTACAGAGTGCTCTTAACGATCTAGTCAACGCTGGCGCTCACTACGACTCTATATGTGTGGTAAGTGTATGGATTATGTACGAACACGAGAGGCAGGTAGATATGCTTTCAGCCTCTCGTCAACAATTGGCATCGGTTCTCGGTTCTCGTTCAACTCCGCAACGATTCGCCTCCTGTAACCCCCCGAATGCCGTGTAAAAGTCCTCGGTCCCCGTCTCAAACTCGCCCATTCCTGCATTTTCTCGAAATCACGGCACACGTGTGGTGCGTTTGCTCGTTCGTCGATCTGAGCTAGGATCTCTTCGCGTAGGCGCTCTAGGACAGGAGGGTGGGTTGCGAGGCAATACGTCAGGAATGTGATAGTCGCGGCCGTCTGAGGCTCGTCAGCGCAGCGCTAAGGAGGTGTGAACATGGGATCTGCTCACAGTATCGCGGCCTGCAAAAAGAACGTTGAGCGTCTGGTCCACCAGCAGCGACCTCCGAGCCTTGTATTTGATTCCCATATACCCTCCCTCCCTTACGCACCATCCACCCACTCCCGCCCATCGAACCACACCTGCGTGACCCCCTCATGCGCAGCTCTCACCCCCTCCACAAGCCCCCGCTGCAGCGCGCGCAGATGCCTCCGCGAGAAGTCCGCGTCCCCCGCCCACGCGTGGTTAACGTCCAGCCGGCGCAGTGCGGGGAACGCGGCGAGGAGGGCGGTGAGGGGCCCCTTCCCATTCCCATTCGTATTCGTACTACTCGTAGTATCTTTGAACCCAGCATCCACGACGGGGCACTCGGACAGCGCCAGCCGGCGCACGCCTGCGAAGACCGGCCACTCTGCAGCGAGATGCGCGGGGGTGAGCGACCACAGGGTGAGCGCGCTGAGGGCGGGAAGGGTGCTCGCGAGCAAGAGCGCGGTGGGGAGGAGGGAGGAGGGGCGCAGCTCGATGTGGGCGAGGGAGGGGAAGCGGTGGGTACTGCTGTCCTCGTCCGCGTCGAGGGAGGGTCCGGCGTCGGAAGGTGTGCAGGAGGCATTGGGCAGGGGTGGGGCGAGGATGTGCACGAGATACGGCACAGTAGTGTTGAGACTTTCGAGCCGCGGAAGCCTGAGAAGCAGCGCCGCGCCAGCGTCCGCGCTATCTATGGGGGCCAAGTGCTTCACCGTGCGGATCTTGGAGTGGCGGTTGAAGAAGCGGGTACTCGTCGCGGTGCCGATCGCCTCCGCCCACAGCCCCACGCACACGAGCGCAGGCAGCGTCAGTGCGTCAAGGATCGCGGCCCACTCGTGCGGTGCGAGCTTGAGGGTGAGCTGCAGGTCGGTGAGGGTGCCGGCGTCGACGCATACGAGGCTCCAGTTGTTGAATGGAGCGGGACTGGTGGTGAGGGGGTATGTGACGCGCAGGGTTTGGAGCGTGCGGATCGTAGGGACACGCGGGCGCGAGCCATCATGCATGCGGACGTGTGCGTATGTCGTCTCGGCCCCGACCCCCACCCATCCGCTCTCGTAGTGCCCCGTCACGGGGTTCCAACGCCGCAATGCATCCGGACGGCAGGTGAACAGCCCGTCCTTGAGCACAAACACCGTCACGGGGGAGGCGGACGACAGGTGGGAGACCAGGTTCTTGAGGGCGCGCGCAGTGGCCTTTGCCATGGTGTGCGGTATCATGTCAGTTCCAAAATCTAGCTCGGTGGTTGCGAGGCGAGGAGTGAACCAGGATATCAAGGAGTTGAGTTGGGAGATGACCTGAGAGTCGGGGACAAATGGGATGATGACGGTGAGACCTGTGAGTGGGCGAACGCGCAGGAAGAGCGCGATACGCAGGGCAGCGAACGCCTCTACGGGACGGTCGGAATTGATAGTGACGTGCCCAGAGGAAAGTTGAGAGGGTGTGATTCCATGTCGCGCGAGCCAGTCGCGGGTGGAAAGCTCGTTGAAACGGCGAGAGACCTGAGCGACGCAGAAGAGAGAACGGCTGTCGAGTCGTGCAAGGACGGTTGGAATAAGCTCGTTCGGGAGTATAGCGAGGCCGCCCTCCGGACCAGACAGAGGCGTCGGCGTTGGAGAACGCTTCTCGTTGAATTCTGGAGTCTTTTGCGGCGCTGGGCTGACCCATTTTCTGAAAAACGACATGGGAGTTGCGGAAAGAGCGGTTTGTAAACCCGCTTATCGCGCCAATGATCACAAGCGCCCCATCAACCGCTCATCGTTCCAGCGGTCCGTCCGGTCCACTCTCCCCATTCGGAAAACTTCCAGTTGGGATTGACAGGTTGCCATTGGTAGGACAGGGAGGAAACGAGACAAGAACAGCCTCAGTGTTGGCGTAAAATCGAAAGTTGAAAGGCGGTAGTTCACGAGGTTGGCAGTCGACGCAGTCACGTGATCTATGTTCAACTATCGCGCATCGAGTTCTCGTTCAACTCCGCAACGATTCGCCTTCTGTAATGCCCCGAATGCCGTGTAAAAGTCCTCGGTTCCCCTCAAACTCGCCCATTCCTGCACTTTCTCTGTCGCGCGAGTAGTCTAGTGGTTATTACAACCTCCAACATTCTCGAAATCACGGCACACGCGTGGTGCGTTTGATCGGTAATGAACCTCTGAACGACGAAGCTTTTACTTGATATGCAACGGTGCTCTGAGTCCATGAGTGTTTCATCGTGATTGGCTGCAACTGGAACTGGTCGGGCGTCAGGTCTGAGTTCAATATTGTACTTTTGTTGCATTTACGAATTTGTGCACAATTACCAAATCGGGCAGCAGGCGTTGAGTCCTGGACCCCGGCCCGGGAGCTGATCGGCGGTCTATTGATCCATACCTACTGAACACAGGCAAGAATTTGGACGCTGTCAAAAGCAATAGGACGTTACGCCTGCCTTGCCCATGCCAGGTGCCTTGGTGTCCAGAACCTAAACAAGAAAAATCGTCATGATACAAGACTCAGTATTCGATTCCTCTGCAACAGAACCAAATAGGTGGTGACGCTCGGTATCCAGCACGACCGAAGTAGCTACTTCAAGTGGGAATCCGAAGATGGCAGTCCGTACAGAAGGGGGGAAAAAGAGACATATAATACATCAAGAACCAAGACTGCACCCACAAAAAATAATTCAACCAGACTTCGACGGCCTCAACCTGAGCCACAGGCCACCCTGTAACACGTTAAATAACCAACATTCAATCCGGGACTACAGCCAAATGAACGCGCGATAAACTCACCTGCACCCACATCGTCAAATCCGACTTTGGGCGGATCTTCTCGATGGCTTTGCGTCCCTTGCCCGTGGCCCACGACGCAGGCGGGAGCGATTCCGGCGGCATCGCGTCAGAGGCGAGTTCGAGGGATGGGAAGGTCTGTAAGAGGCGGATGATGAAGAACGAGATTTCTTGGTATGCGAACTATAACGGGTTTGAAAGTGAGTTGATTTGAGGCCTGAAAGTCGGAGTTGGGGAGGTACAGATGAACGCACCTGTTGCCCGAGGCAAATACGCGGACCTGCTCGCAATTGACGTTAGTAGATCAGGATGAAACGAAGATCCTCACCAGCGCTGAAAGGCAAGAAAATAAATGGATTCGCGACCACACGTTGGTTGCGCTCGTCCAGGAACCGGTCGGGGTCCCACTGTCGCACCGGGGAATGAGAATAAATTAAAGGCAGTGAATGAAACGGCGCAAAGCGAATACCAAGTCAGCATCCTCGCCCCAATATTCCTTGTTCTTGTGCATCGTCATCAGGCTGAACGGCACCCTGGAAATACCATCAAATTGGCTTTTACCACATCGTAGACGGAAAACACTCACTTCGCTCTCGCGGGAATATAAAACGGTTTCCCTCCGGGGATGCTGGACGGGAGAGTCGTCGATTTAATTGGATACCTGCTTCTCTCAGTTCAACATCCTTCGGGGTTCAACATGGTCTTACCGCACGTTCCCAGGCACAGGCGGGAAGAGACGTAATGTTTCTTGTTGAAAGTTAAATCAAGTTCAACTAAGTAGTCTTCGGCAAGAACGTTGGAAGTCTGCTGACCGTTTATCGCTGCTCTGAGAAGTTTCATCTGCTTGATGTCCTCGAACGTCGGTGTGCGCGCTTCGCCGATCTGAGCTAGGATCTCTTCGCGTAGGCGCTCTAGGACGGGAGGGTAGGTCGCGAGGCAATACGTCAGGAATGTGATAGTCGCGGCCGTCTGAGGCTCGTCAGCGCAGCGCTAAGGAGGTGTGAACATGGGATCTGCTCACAGTATCGCGGCCTGCAAAAAGAACGTTGAGCGTTTGGTCCATGATAAGTTTCGGATCTTCACAGATCCAAATATTAGTTGCGGAAAGGGAACAAGAAAGCGAGCGCCACCATCGGTGACTTCCACCAGCTCGTCGAGCAGTGTCTCGTTCGTCTTGAGGCCGCTCTTCTTCTTGTCCAGCGCGGCTTCAATGATCGGGCCGATGAAACCATGAACCAGCTTGAGGTCCTCCCTTGTCTTATCTTTCCTCATCTCAAAAAGCGGCCATATAGGCGCCGTGCGGCTGCGCTGCGCCATCGCGTGCTGGAGCCGCGAAAGCGCTGGACCCAATATATTTGTCGTCTCGTCGCCGCGTAGTGAGTCGACCCGCACGCCAAAGAGAAACTCCGCCGCAGAATCAAGCGTGAATCTGAACACCACGTCCTGGTAGTCGAACGCGACGCCCTGCGACGCCTTGATGATGCCGAGCGCGTCTTCGGAATGGCGCGAAAATATGTCGAGGTTGCTGATTCGGTCGCGGCTGAAGAACGGGCGCGTCATTTGGCGGTGAAACCTGCGGGCGGACATTGTTTATGCAACGAGGGACAAGAGGAAATTTGAACGCACTTCCAGAGTTCGCCGTCACTCGTGAATACACCGAGGCCGAATATGGCCCCCATGCTGCTGCGGAAGTTGTCGCCTGGGAATGTAAGGGAGAATTCGTATAACAATACAAAAGTTACAAACCCTTCTCCCAGCCTTCAAAATCTGTAGCGAACATTCGTTGAATGTGCGCGGGATCCGAGGTCACAATCTGAAGATCAATGAGACAATCGCGCGTCTGTAAGAACAATGTTTGACCCTATCCTCTCCCAATATCCTTGTGTTGAAGGTTTTCCCATACCGCCGAATCATAGGTTCCATAACATCGACTAGGTGATGTGAACAAAAATATCATTCAACCACTCGCAGACTCACACGGATACCCGTCTTTGCCCTGCTTCAGTCGACCGAGGAGGAGATCCAGGTTCCCCGGCCACCGCCCTTGCACCACGGAGACCCGCACCGCACCAAGCGCCCGAATCTCTCGCTCTTCTCTGAAGTGCGTGTAAACCGCGCGTACCAACGCCCACACTGGCGACGCCAACAAAGACGCTACGACCGTTCCCCACAGCGGAACGCGCTTTCCGAGAAGTGGGGCCGCATAATCGCAAGCTAAATACGCGAGACCAGGGGGCAACAGCAGTTTCGGGATGGACTTGAGGATGTACAGGACACCTGGAGCAAATACTCCGGAGGCCATGGTGAGAAGGTCGGCGCCCAAACTATGGACTATTTCCAGCAAGGAATCGACTTCGGCAGATGCACGGCGAACAAGATTCCCTCAGTTGAACATGATGGAAGCAAGGGACACCGCCACCGGGAGTTGCCGGAGCAACTTCGCACTCAGACTCAGCGCTTCCATGTCCTTGGCTGCAGCAACAGCCAGAGTTCCACCGTTGCCTTGGTCCACTTCCGTCGAATCACCTATTGTCACCCTGCATGCAGATTGGGTACGAGAAATTGGAAATCCGATAGCGAATAAAAACCAGAGTCGTGAAGGTCATTATAAGTCAGTAAGGGCCGACACTTAGTCTTCAGCAGCCTCCTCCTCAGCAGGTTCTTCCGCATCCTTGTCCTCCTTCTCCTCTTCCTTGTCGCCATCTGCGTCTTTGCTTCCCAAGACGGTGGCATTAATCCTAGACACTCGATCAATACTTGCGCATTCAGACAAGGAACAGGTACGGACGTCAGCATCACGTTGACCTTCTCCTTGTCCCCGCCTTCGGGGTTGAGCAGCTCGATCGTAAGCCGTTTGGACCCTGTCCACCCATAACTGCCGGTCTTGAACGACTTTGCCACCAGCGTGAGGCTGCCGAGGTGCCCCGGGTCAGTCGGCGCCGCGGGTACGGTGTCGCCGTCGGACAGGCTCGGGGGCGTGTGGGTAAGGTTGACGTGCAGCGGCAGCGCCTTGCTCTTGAACGCAGCGGTCGGTATGGCCTGGCTTGTTATGAGTTTCGTGCACACAGCGACAGACAGAGAAATGGGGCACTTTTGCTTTCTTAGCGCCCTTCTTGGGCTTTGAGGTGGACGAGCCCTTGTCTGTCTTTGCGACCTTGGAGGCACGAGTGGCAGGGCCGTCTTCAGCGCCGCGTTTTGTTCCTGGACACTGAATCAGAGCGATTTACTTGCGAGTACACTGGGGCAAACGAACCAGCCATTGTGGTTAGATTTTGTGGGAAGCGGGGATTGTGGTGGTTAGAGAGAGAGAACAAGGGCGGGGGTCCAAGCGATGATTCGGGAGTTTTAAGTCACGCCGCTCCCTGACAACCAACCCTGACGTCACGCGCGCCCCCAAAATTACGCGACGCGTGTCGGTCCGCATTCCGGACTCAACGCCCACCGCCCGATTTGGTAATTTCGCGCACGGACCGACTCCTTTCGATTGGATAAAGACACCGGTAGGTATACGACCAAAGAAAGACGGAATAGGTTAGCAACTGGGTCTGAGTCCCACACTACCGTTGAATTTGTGCGTAATTGCATTTCCCCCTTGGACACCCTCCCCGACTCTTACTGGTCCACCCACCAGTTCCCTAGCGGATGAACCTTGGAATGCTTCTGCCCGAGTTTCATTACACGACGCCTCAAAGAAAAGTAAATAAATAATTTCATGACTCTCGAAAAGGTGGGGATGGTTGAGGTGAAAGTTGGGCAGCGGCGGTTATAATAAGAAAAATTGGGACTCAGTCAGCGATTAGTTTAGGGCTGTAATCATACTCCAGAAAGTAAAGGATACAGAATACAACATCCAAGTTACAACATGGGAATAGAACCTAAAACCCGACCATTGAAGCGAGCCGAATAATTATTGTCCGTATTACGGCGCAGGTTATCTGGCACTTCTGGTGCAGACGGTGAAAACAAGTGAATCAGCCTTGCAGTACCTTTCTTCGTGTGATCTAATCTGTCCTCGCAAGGGATCGGTAGAATGAAATGATATCAGCAGATCAAGTCACGCCTGCAGGTCGTGTGGTCTCGATAGATCGAAAGCTAGAGACAAGTCGCTTGACAATCGGCCGCCCGCCACGCCCTTTGGATCCAGAATGCCTTGAAGAGCAAAAAGGAATCAGACCGTTTTCCACCAAATAAATTTGGGAGATGCACCTCCAATAGCTCCTTCGGCGACCGCCGGATCACCTGCAGGTACGAAACACAGGTTCACAAAGTCTTGTAACCACGCCGGGTAGAGTTTATTGACGGGTGGCAGGCGTGCCGCAGCCCGCGGGTCGAAAAACGGGGGCGCCGCCTCCGCCATCTCCCAGACAATGGCGCCAACGCACCACACGTCGAATTTGAGTGAGTCGTGGACCTCGGGTGCCACGACGTCGGTGGCAAGCGGCGTAACGCGTACGGCGTTGGAAAAACCGGCGACTTTGAGCACGCCCCTCGCCGTTGATGAACAGATTTTCCGAGCGCAGGTCGCAATGTGCAATGGAATGGCCCTGCAGATAGACCAACGCATGGAGCATCTGCACGAGTCAGAGTCAGATTCTGACGACGCACGGGAGACAAACAAAACAACGCGCACGTCACTCGCCAGCCGCGCCATGACAGGTGGCTCCTGCAGCCTCAGACCGTCTGGTATGCGTCGGATCATGTCCGTGAGCCTCCCCTCCATCAACTCCGAGCGGATCCACAGCGCGTCCTCGACAAGATCGATATACAACGCGTCCATCCTCAGCACCTGCTCGCACCACAGCCCGCGCAGCAGCTCGCACTCGCGCCGCAAACGCTCCACCCGTGCATTCCTCCCCTGGCAACAGCGCAAGACATTTCACGGCCACGAGCACGCGCCGGCCATTTGCTATGTCCCGCGCGTCGCGCGTTTTGACTGGGGACGGCAGCTTGAGGCGGTGTATCGGCGCATCGGGTACCAGGGCGGCAGCGAGCACGCTGCCGCTCTCGGTGTGTGCGATCTCCCGGAGGTCGCAGTAGAAGTCCCGCGGGTCCACGGACTCGTCGATAAACTCTTCGAGTGGCGCGACGGCTTCGTCGACCCAGCCCACGTAGCGCTGAAACGGTGTGAGGGGGATGTTGGCGCTCTCCGCTGAGTCGTGTTTTGCGTCGTGCGACCGACGATTGTGTGTCGTGGACGATGAAAGCGGTTGGCTATGCAGTGACGGAGACCCTCCGCGCGATACCGATGTGGCCGTACTATATAGTGGCGTCGCCGCGACCACGCCGTATCGCGGTTTCTGCCATCGTATATGTGATTTAATGGGAAAAACAAGAAGAAGGGACGTACTTCTGGATCCAAGTTCAAATCTCGCCAACCACGTTCCTCGACCAGACGCTCATCAAATGCTAGAGCCTCGAGATCGTGATACAGTCTGAGCGCCTCGATGAGTTGCTCGTTCGCGGTGAGGAGATCGGCGAGTAGGACTTCTTCCCGTGTCAACTCGGAATTACTGTGCGTTCGCCCAGGGTCATCTTCTGCGATGCGCTCTGCGGCGGCGGAAGCCCACTGAATCTGCGTGGAAATAGCCTCTTGCGAATCGATACACTTCTTGTAGAATTCCTGCGGAGAGAGGGCTCAACAATTTAATCGCGATCAGATAAGTAGACATGGAACAGACTACGATGACAGGGTCATTGAGCTGCTCGGGCGCGGGCCGTTGAGAGCGCGTCGCCGAGCACCGTCGCATTCCCCACCACGATCTTGCACTCGTTGGACAAGCGGCGCAGATCGTCGTCAGGCGGAGTCACGTCGTCGAAGACCTCAGCCGACGGACTATTGTTGGCGTTTGGGGACGATTCCGGGAGGGAAAAGGTGTACGGGGTGAGACCGGTGGGTGGTGTGGAAGAGCGGCTGGGCGGGAGGAGGGGCAATGGACGCGACGCTTGTGGTTCCGCGGCCGGCCAAAGCATTTTTTGTACCACAAGCTCGGTCAAAGGTCGCGCAGCGGCATCGTCTGCCCAGAACTCCTTGATATCTTGCCAAAGTTTATCCGACATGGCCGGGGGACCCAAAGGCCGTTCTGGCCGTTCACCGTTGAGCACTTTCATCAAAGCTGCAGGTTCAGATATGTTCGCAAACGGAGGCCTCCCGGTGTACAACTAGACCAATTCAGAACAGGATATAGAAGAGAGAACAGAAATAGGACCTCAAAGCAGACACACCCAAACGCGTACACGTCGGTGGCTGGTGTGCGAGCGAACGTGAGCCCGAAACGATCTGGATCCAGTAGTTCTGGGGCCATCCAATAAAGACTGCCTCCTCGATTTGTGCTTCTCGTGGAAGTAGCGTCGGAGAACATGCTCAATCCAAAGTCAGCCAGGCACGCACTCCGGTCCTCCTTGATCAAGATGTTCGCCTGCAGTTATTCGTAAATTAGTTGGCTAGGTGTGTGACGGGGAAGTACGTACTCCGCGCAAGTCGCCGTGAATAATATTGCGGGAGTGGAGATACTGGAGGCCTTGAGAGATTTCGTACAACTCAATACTGGGGTTAGATAGAATGGCTAAAATAGACATGGAGACCAACCAGCCTATCCACATTTTCACGACCATGGGTTCTAAGATAATGCACGACGGTGCCGTGCTCCATCCACGGGGAAACCATACAGAGTCCGGATGGGAAACTATCCCTGTCGATTCCTAGGAATTGCAAAATATGCGGGTGATACAAATCTTTCCATACAAGAGCTTCTCGGCAGAATTTCTTCTTCCATTAGATATTATGGACCATGTGGGCTAAGCACTCACCGAGCGAATACGGCGCAGGTCCGAGCCACGGAGGAATTGTCGCATACGCTTCAAAGCAACGGGCCTGTTACCGTGCGAGGCGCGATAAATATCTCCGTAACCCCCTCCAAAGGTAGGATATTCTTCTCGTTCGCTCACTTCCGTTATAAAAAGCGAAGAAGGGAGCCTATCACACGCTTCCGATAGTTTGCGAATGATGCGATGTGCCATCCGACTGTGTTCTTTCGCTGGCAACAGCCCTTTGTCGAGCGTCTAAAAGGTACATCATCAACCGAGATTGTAGGATTCAAAATAACCTACCTCTTGGACGACATCAAGGAAACACTGGGCTGCCTCGCCTTCGAGGCTTAACACGTCCTCTTCGTCAGATCCAGAGCTGAAAATGGACACGAGAAGTGCGGCGATTCGCTCGTCGTCCACTCGGAGGGCGGTTCGGAGTTGTGGGTCGTTTGCAAGGCCAAGTTTGGCAGATAGCTGGTACAAGTGGCATCAGGATATGTAAATGGATTAAGCAGCTCTCTTTACCTGGATCAAGGTTTTCCGGTCTTGGAAACTTTCAATGATAGCATCGACAGGACCATGAGACGCCATTGAAGTTATATAACCGTCCAGCGTCAACTGAAGCATCTTGGCTTCGCTTGGACTTTGACTTCACCAGGTAAGACAGCGAAATTGCTGTAGCGAGCATTTACTCACTCCGGAATAGATGTCCCTTTGAGGAACACGAGTAAGGCCTCATGTATCAAGATCTTCGTCTCTCCATCCATTCCGCGAACGGATCCGTCGAACCGTCCGATGTCGGCAGGCGAAGAATTTGGCGTGCTCACTTCTCGCTAGGCAGACCTGCTCCTGGTGAGTTGGTGGCCAACGAGAGAAAGCAAGTCTCGTTGCTTGTGTGGGTCGGTCGATTGAGAAGAAATCTCGATGAGATCTCGCCGTAACTCGCCGTGAAGTGCGGCAGCCTGCAGGCGATGCAGTTTGTTAAGTTGTATTTGATTGTCCTGAAACGAGTTATTCCCGAGTCGGCGCCTGTTCGAACGGCCGGCGTATGAACATGCACTGCTGTGAACTGCGGAACTGCGAGATGGCAATTGAGCGGTGGAAGAACTCGGTGCTTCACGTGACCGTTCTGCGTTTCTTCCCCAGCGCGCTTGGACCCCGTAGATCAATCTACAAGCTTCCAATTGCTCGTCAAACCTCGGGGGCGATTGAATTCGATTTGTTCGAATTCATCTCTGAGACCTCCCGCGGTATCTGTTTGTAGACACGACCGAGGCAATTCAAGCAACGCGATCCGTATGCCGAGTGGTTCAAAGGTGGGCATCTGAGTG
This sequence comes from Mycena olivaceomarginata, assembly GCA_029378375.1. Lineage (NCBI taxonomy): Eukaryota > Fungi > Basidiomycota > Agaricomycetes > Agaricales > Mycenaceae > Mycena > Mycena olivaceomarginata. Next base: position 135,256 of record JARKIC010000612.1, read on the forward strand.
GCCAAAGCCTAATTACAAGCCTCAAGAACATGTAGAACACGGTCCCCGACCGTTCCATCCGTATCTGTGCAGATCGAGGCACGCAGTAACCGAAAACCTTGAAGCCTTCTCGTGCTGACTCTTCGGTTGTAGGCGGCACATTTTGTGACGTGCATGCGTAAGTTCGACTTGCCGCTGGATCGTACGGACTAGACATAACGTAGATCGTATCCCGACCCTGAAAACAACAAGGAGCGCAAGGATATTGTGGTGAAACTACGTAAGTACAATGCATAGCAGCTCCCGCGTTCCCTCTCTGATTGCATGCAGTCTCGCAGGATCCTGCGAATTATAAGGATGCACCAACAGAAGGAATTCGTCGCGTCCTCGAGATAGTGACTGGCACAGAGATTCCGCGAGGGGCCGTTCTAGAAACCGAGAAGATAGGTGCGCAAGACAATTCGAGTAAACTCCCGTATTTAGATCCATCCAGACTATATTCGTCTTCTCCACCACCGTGGCTACGAATGCGCTTTTAGAGCGAAAAGGGCATAAACATGCTCTGTTCATCACTCGCGGATTCAAAGACTTGCTACTTATTGGAAACCAATCGCGTCCCAAGATATTCGACCTCAATATCCGCCGACCGCTCCCTCTATATTCCGCTGTCGTCGAGGTCGACGAGCGTGTCACCCTCGTTGGCTACACTTCTGATCCCAAAGCGGAGGAGCACGCGGTGCAATTTGACGCAGCAGGTAAGATCCAACGCGGCTACCGCGGCAAGGGCTGGGATGGTGAGGGCGACGCCGAGGGCCCCGGTGAGATCGTGCAAGGTCTCTCCGGCGAGGCCGTCCGCATCATGCACACTCCCGACCGCGCAGCCGTAACGCGCGAACTGGAGGCGCTGTACGCCGACGGCTACCGATCACTCGCGATCGTCTTCGCGCACTCGTATACGTACCCTGCGCACGAGCGCCTCGTGGGCGAGATTGCGCGCGCGGTGGGCTTCACGCACGTCTCCGAGTCGGCACAGCTGCTCCCCATGATCAAGATGGTGCCGCGCGGTGTGTCGTCGACGGCCGATGCGTACCTCACCCCTATCTTGCGGCAGTATCTGGACGGATTCTTCAGCGGGTTCGACGAAAAGCTCAAGGATGGCCGGCTGCGCAGTCCCAGAGTCGAATTTATGGGAAGCGACGGGGGTCTGCCTCGACTTGGACAACTTTTCGGGGCTCAAGAGCATTCTCAGTGGGCCCGCGGGTGGTGTTGTCGGGTAAATGACTTCCCCTTGCCTTTATTTCCGTCTATCTCACACGCACCCAGATATGCACTGACCAGTTGGGACCAAAAAGACCGCAGACCGATTATCGGGTGCGTTTCGCCCTCCTGATTCTGCATTTATCTTATTTTTCTCCAGGCTAGATGTCGGAGGGACCTCAACGTGCGTTGCTGTCCGTGCTGTCCTATTGCCCATCTAACAATAATCACAGTGACGTTTCGCGCTTTGACGGGCGATATGAGGTCGTCTATGAGACCACCTACTGCTGGCGTGACGATCCAGTCTCCTCAGCTCGACATTAATACTGTTGCCGCTGGCGGGGGCTCGTGCCTCACATTCCGCAACGGCCTCTTTCTCGCGGGACCGCACAGCGCAGGTGCCGAGCCTGGACCCGGCTTGCTATCGGTACTTCCTTTTCGCGCTTTCCACATATTTCATTCTGATTCATTGCAATAGGAAAGGCGGTCCGTTGGCTGTAACAGATGCAAATCTGCTCCTCGGGCGCCTGGTACCCGACTTCTTCCCTAAGATCTTTGGCAAGTCGGAGAAGGAACCGCTGGACGAGGATGCGTCGAGAGTCGCATTTGAAAAGCTGGTAGCAGAGATCAATCAGAATAACGAGAAAGAGCTCTCGTTTGACGAGATCGTCTATGGGTGCGTTCGTTTGCCGTTTTCGTCGTCCAGAATATTTAGTCGGAGGTAGGTTCATAAAAGTGGCCAACGAAACGATGTGTCGGCCCATCCGAGCGCTCACCGAGGCGCGGGGGCACGCGACGTCTAGCCACGTGTAGGCGTCTTGCTTCCTGCCGAGAGCAGCGCTGAGCGCTGATCCCTTGTCGATATATAGCCTCGCTAGTTTCGGCGGCGCCGGGGGGCAACACGCCTGTGAAATCGCGAGTCTGCTGGGGATTAAGACGATTCCTTATCCACCGCTACAGCTCGATCCTCTCTGCTTATGGGCTTGCCCTCGCTGATCGGTGAATACCGTTGCCGCCATCTTCATTCAGAATCTGATTTTACTCCATTTCAGGGCTTACGAGCTGCAGGAACCCTCAGTCGGCATTCTACTCCGCCAACACGCGCCAGACGCTGGCTGCGCGGCTGGACAAATTGACCTCGGACGTCCGACGGGAGTTGGAACGGCAAGGGTTTGAGGCGGGCCGCGTGCATGTAGAACGGATGCTGAACATGAGATTCGAGGGCACGGACACGGCACTGATGGTCCTGCCCAACGCCGGCGACGGGGACGGGGAGGAGGACTTTGAAGCCGCCTTCAAGCGGGTGTACAAGTCTGAATTCGGGTTCCTACTCGAGACGAAAGTCCATCATTGTGGATGATATCAAGGTGTGCTGCGCCTGCTCCTCTTATTTTTTTCTTGGACTTGACACGAAAAAATCAGGTTCGCGGGATCGGAAAGACGTTCGATGATCTCGGTCCCTCTGTCTACGCTGAAGTCTCAAAACTCGAAACACATCCTGTCGATGTAGAGACCAAGGCGGATCGCACGCGCAAGTTCAGTGTGTACTTCGATCGCGTGGGCCGCGTAGACGATACGCCGGTTTTCCTCCTAGACAATTTGAAGGTGGGAGATGTGGTGGTGGGCCCTGCGATGATCATCGACAACACACAAACGATTGTTCTTGTGCCCGGGGCGAAGTCTGTGTTGACGAGTAAACATTTGTATATTACGCTGGAGTAAAGTGAGCCCTGATGTAGCGTTAGCGAATGTAGAACAGAACACGAATATATTATATATGATGCCTGCTTTCTTTGCGCGATTTCTCGCCAGTATTGCGACTCTTGATCCGGCTGCTTCCGATACATCCTTGACTTGAACGAACTACATCTGCATAAGCCCAATGTCCTTCCTCCTTTATTGAGGCCTGACCTTATCCGGACCCGCGACAAACATCACCGTAGGCTTCTTGCGTCCCTCTCCCCGCTGTCAAGATATCAATCGATTCCGTCAAGCCTTGACACGACTCATGAACTCTTACTAGAAGCTCCGACTCGCCGAGCTCTGTCGAACTTCGTGTGCTTTCAAGTTTCAACGCTTCGCTCGTTATGGGCGATTCATTGGCTGGCTAGTAGCGGTACTGGTGACTGATGGATACGCTTCAAGAGGCTCGCGACGCCTCGCGTACTTGAAGCCTCGGATGACGGGAAAGGATCATCTATTTTTGTTTACCTACCCACGCTATACTCCAAGATGATAAGAAGCTATCTAAACGGCTTGCTCGTTCTTGACGCTCATCATGACCTCAAACGCTGGCTCTGGTTCTGGCCGGGTGAAAGACCGTGAAGCTACCCGACTAGCAGATGAGAAGCTCCTTGCTACTCTTGGGTATAAACAAGTGCGTGAAGAGTATTTGGACGGCTCATGTCTGACGTACATATTGAAGGAGTTTAAAAGAGCCTTTACACCCCTCGAGGTGGGCAGGCTTTCGTGCTCTCGTAGATCCAAGTTGACGGTTTGAAGGTTTTTGGGATTGCATTTTCTATCATCGGCCTTCTGCCTTCGATAGCGTCTGTTTTATTCTATGCCATACCCAACGGGGGTCCTGGACCCGGGATGGTATGGGGTTGGGCTGTTGCCAGCATTCTTATCCTATTCGTCGGTATGAGCATGGCTGAGCTCGCGTCTGCGGCACCGACATCTGGAGGGGTGAGGCTTTGTTTTTTCGGCTATACCAAAGTGGGCTGAATCTCATTTCGTCTTTTAGCTGTATTTTTGGACATACTCGCTATCAAGTCCACGTTGGCGTAACCTCTTATGCTGGATTGTAGGCTGTGGGTTTATTTTCTTCCAATCGAGACTAGTCTGGACGATCCACTAGATGCCAATACCATCGGTTCAGTTGCAGCTGTGGCTTCAATCGATTGGGCTGCGGCGATCCAGGTCATGGCTGCCGTCAACATAGGCTCGGATGGAACTTTCGAGGCCACCGCGGGTCAAACCTAGTTCGTGCACCCATAATTTACGCTTTCCAAAGTCTAATGAGATGACTGCTAGCGGTGTGTATGCCGCTATACTCGTTACGCACACGGTAAGATCAGCCTTTCTCTTCCTTGCAGTGTAGTGGATTGAACGCCCTTAGCTTGTTTGCTGTCTGGGCACCGCCGTTCTTGCACGGCTGCAAACAGTATATGTGATCTTAAATGTCGTACTCTGCCTTGTGGTTATTATTGCGCTCCCGATAGCCACCCCTGCAGCATTAAAAAACTCAGCGGAATTCGCGCTCGGGAAATTCCAAAATTGTCTGTCCCATTCTCTCAAAGAGGGTACCTGGCTAACGAAGACATTCAGTTAAACGGTTGGCCTGATGGTTATGCATTCTTCCTAAGGTGCGTTCAAGGATTTGATGATACTGAATTCCGCAATTTACATTTACTTTAGCTGGCTTTCACCATTATGGACCATATGCTCGTTCGATAGTTCGGCAAGAGACTCACTTGACATACACAGTAGCAGTGGTGCTAACTTGTTCGATACATAGGTCCACATCAGCGAGGAAGCCTCGAATGCGGCCACTGCGGTACCTTGGGCGATCGTCTGCGCCATTGCTATTGCAGGCGTTTTAGGATGGGCCATAAATATCTCTCTGGCTTTCTGCATGGGAAGCGACCTGGAAACGCTTGCCGGCAGCGCTCAGCCCATGGCTGCCATATTTTTAAACAGTTTCGGGGTGTGCCATCAGTCTTTTTTCCATTCGTTCATTAAATTTGCTGGCCCGTAGAAGCGACCAACTTTGGCATTGTGGGCTGTTGTCGTTGTAGTCCAGTACGTCTATATTGATAGTCTTTCTATCTCGACTGACGAAAAACATCTACAGGTACATGATGGGGTAAGCTCATTTCGGAAATTTCACCCATACTGACTCGACTCTCGAAGCTCTTCCATGCTGCTTGCAGCTAGTCGTCAGGTCAGGCTGAAAACTTTTTTCGGCAGCCCAGATCACTCACGAAGTAGTTTGCTTGTTTTTCGTTTTCTAGACCTACGCCTTCTCTCGAGACGGCGCGTTGCCATTTTCCGGCTGGTTGTACCGAATGTCCAAGACAACGGGCACCCCCGTAAACACCGTCATTTTTGACGCGTCCCTTTCTCTCGTTACTGGCTTACTTGTGTTCGCCGGGCCTCAAGCTATCAACGCTGTCTTCGCAATCTCAGTGACGGCACTGTACGTCGCCTATGCAATTCCCATCGTCGCCAGGTGCATTTCCCTCCTCCTTCTCCATTTAACCGTCGTGCAAACCTCCCTTAGGTTCGCTGGGAAGAACGACTTCAAACCCGGCCCTTTTTCGCTGGGCGTGTTCGTGCGTGCCCAGCTGTCCCAATGTGCGGTTCACTCACGGCACCGCAGAGCCTCCCCGTCGCCATCGTCGCCGTGCTGTTCATGCTGTTCATGGGCACAGGTACTCCCCGCTTTCTTACAGCCATCCCGTGCGAACGCTGACGCCGTTGGAAGTGTTCCTCTTCCCGACCACCCCGCAGACAGATGTGCAAGACATGAACTACACGATCGTCGTCCTGGGCGGGGGTCCTCCTCCTCTCCCTCGTCTGGTACTACGCGCCCGTCGTCGGCGGGGTCCATTGGTTCAAGGTACTCAATCAATGCTCTCTGGACAGCGCACTTCTACTCAGCTCTAATCTCTCTCCTCCTTCGATGCAGGGGCCTATCGCAAACATCGTCCTCGCCGAGGCCGACACCAACTCGGAGGAGATACACGACGAGTCCGAGGCGCCCGAGAAGGGGAAGGAGCAGGGGTTCGAGACAGGAACCGCATGATGCGGTACATACAGCTGCATACATAGCACAGTCGTCCGTCAATGTCATTATCCTAGACGCGTGCGGCACAGGCTGGTCGTACCATCGACACAGCCGTGCGATGGGTTTAGTAGTTATTACAGGATTAAGAGCGATAGAGGCAGAGATTATTGTAGTGTATAAACCGGGGGCGGCTCGTCGTCTGGGTACTTGGGGCCCCCGGGATCTGTGGGGATCACGGGCAGCGGGCGCAGGGAGGACGGCGCACGCGAAGGCGCCTCGGACGGCGCATGCGACGGCGCGCTGGACGCGGCGTAGCCCGCCGAGCTGACGCTCCCCGCGTCGTCGTACACATACGCCGGCGCAAGCTGCTGCCGGCGCTTCAGATCCGCGACCGCGTCGCGGTCGCCGCCCAGGCTCGGCATCCGGCGCGAGTGGCCCGACGCCGACGCGACCGCGGGGGGCGGGCCGTGCGCGCGCGCGCTCGCGGCGGTCGCGGTGCGCTCGGCGCTGGCGGTGATGAGGCCCGTGCGCGAGTCGGCGACGGACGACGCAGAGCTTGTGGTGTAGGCGATGAGGCCCGTGCGCGAGTCGGCGCCGACAGACAAGGAAGAGGAGGAAGAATTTGTGGTGGTGTAGGATAGAGCGCGGGGCGACGCGGGGGGGGTGGCGAACGGGTTGCGGGGGGCGGGGGCGTGCAGGCTCTGGGGGGGGCGCGTGGGCGGGTAGGTGGGGTCAGACGCAGGGCGTGCTAGATCCAAGCTGTAAACGAACCCATGGGCAGATTTGGGACCGTCGGGGAACTCACAAGGAACGTGGGTAGCCGATACACGCAGGTTGGCGCGCCGTGCTGGTGCCGGTGCCGGTGCTGCGCTCTTCCTCCCCCGGCGCGCGAACGCGAACACCCGCCGCCGGAACAGCACCAGGAGCACGACGCCCGCGACGAGCGCCAGCGCGCCCCCCGCCGCGCCCGCGATCGCGCCGACACCGACCGCGGGCCGGGGCGCCGCGGGCAGCGTCGTGTTCGTCGACGGGTTGGGCTGCACGAGGAGGTAGTCGACCCACAGCGTGCCGGACCTGTGCGGCGCGTCAGCGGGGGGGGGGGGGGGGGGCGGGGGAAGGGGGGAAGGAAGGGGGGGATAAAACAAAAGAGGAGAATGCGTACTGCGCGGTCGCGACAATAGTGTGCTTCCCCTGCGCGAGGGCGGCGGACTGGAACAGCGGCTGGGTGGAGGCCACGCCGCCGCTGCTCTGGGCGGGCGCGGCGAAGAGCACGGGCGCGGCGCCGTCGAGCGCGAACGCGACCTGCGTCGCGGAGTCGTTCCCCACCCGCCCGTGGACCGACACATACGTGCCTGAGACGTGCGTGTTAGCATTGACGGAAGCGCCCCAGACGATCGCCGTACGTACCCTCGAAATCCAGCTGCAAGGCGGCGCCTTCCGCGCCGCCGTGGCTGCTGCGCCCGAAATCCCCGTCGGCGTCGCTCTCCACGGTCCAGTTGCCCGAATACGCGATGCGCGCGTCGGTGTCGTCCACAAAATAGACGACGCCGTTCGTCGAGGCGTTCGCCGCGGGCGCGTAGAGGAGGTAGTCGACCCAGACGTACCCGGGCGCCGCGGGCGCGCACGCCGCCAGCGTGTACGTGAGCGTGTGGGGCGCGTCCGGCAGCAGCGCGGCCGCGAAGAGCGTCTGGTGCGTGCGCGCGGCGGACAGAGTGGGCGAGGCGAACGCGGTGGCGTTGGAGTCGAGTGTGAAGGAGCCGGTGCAGGACGTGTTGGGGTCGACGCTTCCGACGACCGCGACTGAGGTGCCTTTGGAATGGAACGCTTTAGGGGGGAGGCGGGGTGCGAATAAGGTAAGGGACTCACCGGAAAACGCGAACGTCATGGTTGCGCCCGCGGCGCGGGAGGCGGACGCAGTGTGGTCGTAATGGTCGCTCGTGCCCCCGCCCGTCCACAACCCGGTGTACGTGATCTGCGAACTTTGGTCGTCCAGGATCACCAGATTCATCCCAGCAGCATGCGATGCGTCCAGTAGAGAGTGTAGGACAGGAAAACGAGTGTGGGGACGTCAAAGTCGGAAGAGAGCTGTAACAAACCCCGGTAAGTACACTGTCAAAACGCTCACCGCAGGTCAGCGCTGATTGGGTTGATGCGCGGCGTGTCAATGGATTCGGGCGGGCAGAGTAACTCCGTGGGTCGTAGTATGCCAGGGTCGTAGGGCCCATTTCCGGCGTGCACGGCCTCCAGAGGCAATTACCGTAAATGTGTTGGGTAGGATTCGAGGTCCGAGGGCGTTTGGTAGGAACTTGGAGGATATCAAGTCTAGGTACGAACAGCGGATTCGATTGATAGGCATATGGATAGGCATATAGATGCGCCTCTTCGGGCTTGAATGGCAAGTATGACACACGGACAGTCAACAGATCGCAAGATATCTCTTGAAAAATGATATTGTTTTGGCGCCTTGGGAAAGCGCCGGCGAGACGGCATAAGGTTTTCGGATCCCGTTCGAGCCAAGAAAGAAGAAGCGGACGGTGGCAGTCCGACCAAACGCGCGCCCATTCGCCGCTTGTGAAGTAGTTCCATCAAGCCAAGCTCGATCACAAGTACAGTAGAAGCTTCATCCAGTTTGTTGACCGTGGCAGGAACAGATGGACAGGACTTGTGCGGTGGGTCCGGCCGCCTGGTGTTGGATGGCTTGGATTCCGTTGCTGGGTGTCCAGTGTCGGAGCCAGTTCGCGTCGGGCGACGGATTGGGTGGTGCGTAATTGGGGACAACGTAAATATCGCGGACCTTGGGTTGAGCCGTCTAGAGCGGAACCTGACTCAGGCCGAGGCCGAGTGCGACATGGAGACATGAAACAGAAGACGCCGTGGCTGTACACCGTGTTTGGCTTCCAACTTGGAGCCAAACAAGTTCAAGTTGAACGTCGCTCCTGGTTGTTCCATAGCCCAAGTACACCGCACATGTTCTTGGCCTGCACAGTGTGGCTGTCCTGAACAAGACTCCGTCTCGTCCTGCTGGATGCACTTGGTGCGCGCAAAGTGCAGCCATGGAGAACAGGAACTCTTCGACGCCGACTTTGCGCGTCAAGTCGTGTTCCTTTCCCAGCAACTTGACTCGAAACTTCCGAGCACTATGTCGTTGGCTCCTTCACTCAGTGACTGCCGAAAACTCAAATATTAAACTGGTTGATCGTCTCGAGCTCACCATCGCCAAATTCCACCCCATCTTCCTGATCGTACATTTGGGCTACAGTCTCGAAGCAGCACTACAATTAACTGATATGCGAGAGTCCAGTTGTACATCCGCGGCGAAATTCTCTTCCTCGTCGCGGAGTTCAAAAAAATTTCAGTTGACAAACGACGATGCAGCTCGACTGTTTCTCGAAATGCTTTGTGCGCTTCTTTTTACAAGCAGTTTCCCGTGCTTTCCCCTACAACGGCTTCCTTGGCCAATGCCGACTGCGTACATCGGGTCTACGGGCTACTCAGTAACAACACACGGTACATTTCTTTGTTGCGTGGTACAGGTTTCGATTTTTTGTGAGAGAGAGAGTTCGCAAGATCGACGACGCAGCCCGTTAACAGTTCGATAACGCTCCAAACGTTCCGAAAGTGGATTTAGCCGACAGTCTATCATCCTGAGTATTTTATACTGTGATTCGCATGTCGCGTAGATTCGGTCAAGGCAAATTTAGGCAATGTGCGACTAAGGTTAGGGTTAAGAGTGTTTGGCCACTTACGCGCTTGACGCGTTCCTCCACCTTTCAAAATCCCGCCTGCTCGCGGAAATCTTGTGCTGCTCTGACTATTCGCGGCCAAGATGGAAACCATAGGAAGACTCCGTCTAGTCCTGCTGAATGCGATTGGTGGGCGCGGAGTGCAGCATGGAGAACAGGAACTCTTCGATGAGCTTATGGTCCACAAATCATGCCTCGTGAATTTATTCGACGTCGGCGCACGGAATCCGCAGGAGCAGCGCGAGCTTGAGTCTGGTGCGTCGCGAATTTTCAGCTTCTGGAGGCCCTTCAACTGTTTTCAGGGAAAACGGTTCTCAATGGCAGGCCCGCGGCTGTCAACGCCGACTTTGCGCGTCAAGTCGTGTTCCTTTCCCAGCAGCTCGAAACCTCTGAGCGCTATGTCGCCGGCCTCCTCCACTCGGTGACCGCCGAAAATCCAAATATCCAGCCGGTCGATTCCATCGAGTTGACCATCGCCGAATTCCACCAACGACGCCGCCACCTTGCCGATTGTCTGGGCTACGTTTTTGAAGCGGCAGAGGCCGCAGACGCGGCCGACAAATCCTCCATATTCTACAGAATACGACAATTCGTCGACAAGGATCTCATTCCGGGCGACATCACCCTCGCTCACCGGATTGTCCGAGAGATACAAAGTCTGGGGAATCTGGTGGCCAAAGCTGATGCAGCGAGGAAGGGAGGCGCGGACGAGTACGGTTGCACCGTCTGCACAAGGTACGCTTGCGCCCCAACTACTCGAGCTTTGTTGACCATAAACAGCGGGAACGGCGGCGTCTCTGGGCTACGATATCCTCAATTCCCGGTACGAGTCGCTGAAATACGAACGACGCTGTCTCGCGACTTGCCTCTCCATCATCGCGCGTTTGGGCCATTTGTCCGTCAACGAAATCAAAACCATCGTCGACTGGTTGTCTACCACCCCGAATCAGCCTATGACTTTCTATCTCTTGACGTCGGTCCTCTCTGCCCTCGATCCCGTCGATCCAGACGGTCCTCCCGGCACCCTCGCGACTAGCAGCGATCTCATGGCATTCATGACCAAAAAACTGCAGTCCTCGTCTGACTGGAAGGATCCCGGGCTCAAAGCCACCATCCTCTTGAAATGGACCCTCTTCCTGACCGACGCGCGGCACCGCAACTCCCAGCTGGAGCATCGCAACGGATTCAAGACCGAGGAGCTCGAAACCCAGGTCTGGAACGCGGTGCAGGGCGACGTGTTCAGGTACCTCGCCCTCGCGGTTCTGCAGCTCGAGCGGAAACGGCCTGTCGCGTCGTTTATGAACACCCTTACGCTGTCGCCTGAACAGCAGGAGCAACGAGAGATTCCGTCCGAGGACTTTATCCCCGTGGTCTTCTCGGCGTTCGAGATCCTAGTCCGCTCCCTGATCACCCATGCGTCCTCTGAACTCCGAAAGATCAAGCAGCGGCAGGAGGACCTTGTCCTCGCCAGTGCGCGGACCGATCGCACGAGAGCCGGCCCCGCGCGCTTTCCCTCGAGTCTCGCACCCGACGCAGATCGGTCCGCGGTGTCACCACGCAGCGACATAGCGATGCTATACTCCTTCATCGGCCTCTTGTACTCCGCGCTCCCTCCTGAGCGCGCCCTGCAGTTCTGGGGCTCAAACCCCCTCGGCGACTCGCCCACGTACCTGGAATACCTCGAATCCACGATGGGCAGGCTGCCCGCCTTCTTGCAGTGGGCTGTTTGGTCCACGCAGGTGCACGATGTCGCCATGTCGACGGCGCTGTACGACATGCTCGCGGGGCTCGCCAACGGCCAGCAGTGCAGCGAGCTGGCGTACAACTTCATGGCGCGCGGAAGCGGAGAAGTCATCCCCGGCGGCTCCCTGCCGTCGTCGTCGGCCAGCGGCCCGTCTGTCTCGTGGAGCGTGGTGTTCGGCCTCTTGGACTCGTGGGCCACGAGCAGCAACAACAACAACGCACGCGCCGCCCAGCCGGCTCAAGCGTTTGGAGGGAGTCTCGGAATGTCTGGTTTCAGTAACCCCCCGCCCCCGCCGCAGCCGCAGACCATTCCCATTGGGCCGAAGGAGGTGCTCCTCGCGCAGTCCTTCCTGCGGCTCCTTTCCAACGTCGTCTCGAACTCTGTCGCCGTCCGAATCGCGGTCTCGGGCCACGCGCACTTCCGTGCTATCCCCACCCTCGTGTCCCTCATACCTCTCGGGATCCCCCTCGAGCTCAAAGGCGCGCTATTCGATACACTGGCTGCATTCTGCCAGCCTGGTGCTGGGGTACAGGGCGTGGAGATCTGCAAGGCCGTCTGGACGCTGATGGAGCGCCTCGAAGTCATCAACGTGCGCGTCGGGTCGGCGGGTGGGTTTTCGGTAAATCTGCCCCCCGTGAGAGGCGTGGAGATGGAGCTCGACGAGATCGAGGCGCTGCACCGGATGTATCCCGCCACTATCCCGTTCTTGGGGCTGCTCAGCACGCTGATCCACACTCCCAAGCGAATCGCGCTCAAGGACCGGGTCGTGGACTCCGGGATTGTCAATACCATCCCGGAGTCGCTGGGCCAGCCGTATCGCCTGCCCGGGATCGGGCCCTTCATAACGTTCGTCATCGACAACGTGTTTGCGAACATTCCCAACCGTGAGTACCTGCAGCCATCCGACCGCTGGCAGACGAACGACCTGTGCCTTTGTTTTATCGAACGCGCTTTGGCCAGTTTCGATTTGGAGTCTCTTGTGCGCGCTTCAGACGACTCTCAGCTGAAGACCGACGCCGTCGTGGCTCTGCTCATCCACCCCGGGTACGAGATGGTCAAACGGCTCTTGACCAACTCGCCTCTCCAGTCCAGCATCCTCACCTACGTCGTGGAGGGCCTAGCAGGGTTCGAGAAGGGGCTGGCAGAGGAGGAACCGTACTTTGGCAGCACCATCGTCCGCGTCCTCCGCATCATCCTGCGCGTTTTGGAGATCCAGGATATTTTCCTCGATGTGCTCCTCCCCCTCTTGCACGAGTTCGACAGCGCGCCGCTGATTGGGACGGTACACCCTCGCACGTATTTCACGAGATTCGATCAGGCCCTTTCGTACCACGCGCAATACGCGCCGGCACTCGCCGCATATGTGTCCTATCCCACCCACCCGGAGCTGGTGCTTCTTTCTGTCAAAATTCTCTCCACCCTTTCCGCCTCCAGCGCATTTTCCAGCTTGTACACGTTGATAGAACGCAGCGACGAATCCGACCGGATCATGGCAGGTATGTATTCTCATCAATGTCTTGAAAAAACCTCGTCTGAATGCGTTTGGATGGCAGGATTCCTGCGTATCCTTGGCTCGGAATCCGGAGCAGACGTCCTGTTGGCAGAAAATGTTGCTGAGCAGTCGACTGGTGCAGGCGCGGCTGACGAACACAATAACAACAATTCCGCGGCGCTGCAGCAGGCTATCAGGCTTGCCGTTCTTCAGCTCTTCATCAAAAACACCGAGGCGGGGCGGCCGTATCCGAACATAGCGCACTTCTTCCTATTCGGCGACGCAAAAACCGAGCATATTATCCAGGATCCTCATGCTCTCGGCGCGCACCGCACCTGTGTGCACGTCATCCTCGAGCTCACGAATATCGGGGTACCACGACTCGATACAAGAGACGACGACCCTGGTCCCGATTCCGACCCGCTCTTCATCAGTCTCCCCGGGCTCGCGGAGCTCTTCTACCGCATTATCTACCAGCTTTGCACCCACGCTCGCACGTCGGAGTTCACGATGCGGTATCTCCGTACTCGCGAAGATTTCTTTGCACGCCAACTTGCGGCAATCCCATCTCAGGTCCCTGCCACCATTCAGGAGGATAAGGGCATTGAAGTGATGTATGCCGATGGCGCGCGCGTATCGACGACCGTCCCCGCCTTGAGCTCTTTCCTCCGCCTACGCTCTTGGATCTTCGACCTTGCTGCGCTCGATCTGCATGTCCTAACCAGCAAAGGACACTTTAAGGGTGTTGCCGAGCTGTTGAATATACTTTTTGGGAACGACAGCGACCTGTACTCGGGTGCGCAGGACGGATTCCGCGAGGTCGGCCAATCGCACTTGCGCATCATCGAGTTCGTGCAGTCCTTGGCGTTTGACTGGGCCGACACCCTCAAGGTCGAGCCAATGGAGTTGTACTTCCTCGGCCAGCTCAATCTACATTCCTGCGTCCGCAGGGACGCCACCGGGTGCGAAATCATCGACCGGACGGCCTTGTTGTCGCTTCTTACAGTGGCGCGGCGGATGCTCCATGCGCAAAATAATGTCGTGACTCCTGCTCAGGGAGACCAACTGAACGCGGAGACCACTTACATTCTGGAGAGCTGCGCTGTCGAGAACCATCGGCGAGAAGTCGCTCATGCCAAGTCCGCCGGCTATGAATCTTGGAAGCGACTGCTCGATATGACGCTGACCAAGTGTTTCAATCGGCTTCCCGACGACCACCGCGAAAACATGCTCTTTGACTTGCTTCATGTTCTCCCCACGATCCTGCGATCCGAAGACATCCAGGAGTCGACTGCCGTCCTGCTCTCAGAAGGGGTATTGTCGGCGGTTACGAAGCTGAGGGAAGACCGTCGCCACCAGGTTCTCGTGCAATCGGCGCATGGAGATGCAGACGCGGGAACACTCCCCGCCGAGAGGTTGTATGCGATTCTGCGCAACATCTTGGAATGCATCGTCGACAACAACCGTGTCGAGCTCGTCCGTGGGAACCTTTATGCCGCGATAATCAACTATGTCCATCTCATTGCACCGTCGGGCGAGGTATCCAACGACCCCAAAGTTTCTGGGTCATCCATGTCTCTCGCCGCCTCGACTACCCGTGACGACTTCCTGTTCGACTCTCAAGCATTGGCCCCAGTCAGTCAAGCTGGACGTCCCCATTCCTCCGGCGTATCGCTCGAGCTTGGTAGCTTAGCACTGATGAAGCCTGCCATGGAACGTCTTATCGCTACCGTCTCACGGGACGCCATCGACGGATCGGAAGTGTGGAAGACCATCGCGTTCATGCTATTGGACTCCCTGGTTCAGCTGTCTGGCGTAGAGAAGCAGCATGTCGTACTCTCAGCGCTAGTCCGACACGGGATACTTACCAACTTTGTACGCGGTATCAAAGAGTCTGATTTGCGGTTGCAGGCGGTGCTCAAGCCAGATCCGGGTAAGCCATCCGCCCGTCATGTTTTTCAGGCCATTGATGATTTACAGACGACCTGAATCCGCTGTACATCTATGAGGCCAAGATGTCGCTCTTCGTGCGCATGGCACAGACGCGGCTTGGCGCTGAGCGACTGTTGGAGGCGCAACTCATCCCGATACTATCCCAGTGCGATTACCTGGACGCGCGACCGGAGGCTGACCAGTCATTCATGGGTGAGTTCATCAGCAGCTATCGCTGGCTGTTACCAATCGCTTTCACAGACCAGGATAGTTTCCTTCCTTCGGCCATCCACCGGTACCACCAACTCTTCATGCCCGCCCTGCAGCTGGTCGATGGGATGCTCGCGACGCTGGGCACAAAGCATGCCACCGTGTCCAACCAGGCAAAGAATACCATTTTCCTCCTCCCTTCGTTATTCACACGTTTTTGTAGGCACTGGATTTCCTATCAAACCACAGCGCGACGATCGTCATCCTCCTTAAAAATGAGACGGAACAGATCCCCCTCGCGCTCGTCGAGGAGATGCACCTCCTCGTGTCCCTCTGCGCCGGCGTTCTCACACATGTGCCCAAATCCGAGCTGGTGGGTTTCGTTCCGTTTGGCGTGTTTTGGTCCCTCACCCTCCCGTGTAGCTTTCACCACACTCGGGCTTCGGCGCGATCCATGCGGCGGTCCTCGCCCTCGCGACAAAGTGTGTTGGCAGCGGGCGCTGGCTGGCTGCTGTTCAGCCGCAGACGGACGCCGAGGTGTTCAGCGCCAGCGTTTTTGCGCTAGGTGAGCTGCCCTCCTTTTTGCAGGTCCGTTCAATTGACCTGTTCTTCACAGGGTATGGCTCGGACACGAAATTCGATGTGAATAAGCGCCAAAAAGAACGAATGATGCGCAAGTGCGTCGTCGAGTACATCGGAGCCGCCAGCGAGTTCATTGGTACGATTCCTTTCATTCTCTGCAGCTCAGCTATTGATCTGCCTGCTGATGCAGAATCGGACATCACGCCGGTGCTATCCCCCATCACTACGGCGTCGCGACACGAGGAACGGGGGTCGCACTTCCTAGCTACGATCCCGACCGTCGGGGACGCGCTCGACGCGCTGAATGCGCTGTGCGATGACCTCGCACACACATTGAAGCAGATTGCGGATCTATCTGCGGAGCTAGCAGCGCGCGAGCATGTCAGTGTCGAGAACATCGGCGAGGTGCGTTGATTTCATCCATCTGTGCGCGTGAGACGACTGATGCAATATACATAGCTGCTCCCTGACGCGGACCCGGCGTTCTTGCGCGGGCTGGATATCCCTCAAAAGCGCGCATTGGTGTGCCGCGAACTGGCGCGGGAGCGACGCGTGGCGGAGGGCGAAGCGCGGACGCTCTTGGGTTCGCGGTCTTCCGTCTCTTATTATTAGCCCTGATCCTGAACGAATACGCAGGCACGCTCGAGATGGTGCTCCTCCTCCTGTGGCGGCACATCGTGTACTACGTCGAGGGGCAGCACATGAGCGCCCCCAATCCGCCGTCGAGCTCAAACAGCGCGAGCCTACGCGCGTCGACCGCGCACGCACTGCGCTTCCTCTCGCCGCCGGAGCCCGAGGCCTTCCGGGGCGACGTGGCGCAGCGACTGACGCCGGTACTCGCGCGCCTCGCAGGGCTCGACCTTGCCGGCGAATGGCGGGCGAGTGCGGGCTATGTGGAGATCATGAGCCGGCGGCTGCGCGACAGCGCCGGGATCCTCGATGATGGAAGCGACGGCACGCAATCTTAGGATTAGAAAGCACATAGTTTTTGGTTTTGTTTTACTTGTTTGGTGGCTGCTGCTGTCGTTGTCGTTAGTCGCAAAATTAAATGTACGCAGTACCATTTCCTGCTAACGCTCGAAAGAGTCCCCGAGATGACTGGTCCGTGCAAGTGTATGTGCCCTCCGGATATAAATGTACAATAGGTACAGGTCGTAAGTATTGCTGCGCCCGGGTGTGTGCAGAGAAACGGGCATCGGGCGAGTGCTACCGCGGCAAGAGGCTGCTGGCGCTGCGCAACGCGGTGCCGCCAGCGAGCCGCAGCGTCGCGGAGCCGCCGGGAAAGTACGCGAGGACGTAGGAGACGAGAGCCAGGATCTGGTCAAGCAACAAGTCAGTGCTCATTCGGAGAGCCGGGGAACGAGAAGGGCGAACCTGCACGACGGAGGCGACGATCGAACCGAGCTGGGAGTGGAGCTGGAAATAGCAATTGAATTAAGCCTATGAATGGCAAGAGTTGATAGAACACGCACCCCCAGGGCAAAGTAGAGCGTGAGGCCCAGGCTGGAGAAATAGACGAGGGTGAAGGGGAGGCGTTCGGCAGTAACGAGGTGCTTGAGGTGGTTTATTGGTCCAATAAGGACGGAAAATCTGAAGGTCGAAGGTTGGATGGGGGCATCGCGCGCTAAAAATGAGATCAACGTACCCGAACATCACTAGCAAGCTTCCCAAACTGTCAAGACAGGAATTAGCATATGCTGGGGGCGAAACGGACTCTTAAACGCGCCTAAACGAGAGCGCAAACTTCCTTGGACTGCAGGGGCATTATTACATTAACTGACATGTTGCAAGACTTGAAACCCACCGTCCCGGCAGAATGAAGAACGGAAGGGTCATGAATGCGACAAAGAAGCAGACCGCGGCGCCGACGAGGCACCCGCCGAAGCCCAGCAGCCGCTCCCAGCGCGAGAGCGCAAACCAGGCTTCCTCTTCGTTAGAGCGTTCGCTGGAGCGCAGAGGAATATAGTCTCCTGCAACTGCGTTGTAGAAGCGCGAAAAGGGATTGCCAGCAGGTTGTGCGGCAGCAGGCGGTGGTTGGGAGTCGTCAGTAACCCCCCTGGCCCATCGAAACTGCGAGAGATTGGCGCGGAAAGATTGCTCGTTGGAGGGCGGAGGAGCAGGCATACGTTCCGGTCAAGAGTTATACTGCGCTGATTGTATGCCGTTGATTATGTAAGAAAACCCCTTGTCGCAGACCCCTTTGTTCGCGAACAATAAGTACTTGAACGCGCCACTCTTCCTGATTCATTCATGTCTCAACTCCCCACCACCACCAACGCGAGCGACGCGCGTCCCGCAAAACGCCAGAGGACCGAGTCTGAACTAACGCGTTCGGATATCTGGTACGACGATGGCAGCGTTATACTGCAAGCCGAGGCCACTCAATTCCGCGTTCACTGGAGCATACTATCCCTGCATTCCACCTTCTTCCGAGATATGCGAACTCTCCCTCAGCCCGCGGACGAGCAGAGCGTCGAAGGGTGTCCAGTTGTCGAGCTTCATGATTCTTCCACAGACCTTGAGAGACTGCTCCGCGTTTTGTATGATCCGTGAGTGTTTTACATCTGGAGCCCTTGACAATTAATTAAAAAAAATTCAGGCTCTTTAACGATCGGACACCTGCTTTAAACGACCTCGCAGCTATTATTCGACTAGGCCGCAAATACAATTTTGAAAATCTATTGGCTTCGGCGGTGCAACGCCTCACTTACGAGAACCCGACAACTCTCGACGAATTTGAAAAGTTGCTGGACGAAACAGGATGGCATAGGCCGACAAAGTATATCGGTATAGGCTTCGACGCCATAAATGTGGCACAAGAAAACGGGTTACTGGCCGTACTTCCCTGTGCATATCTCCGTGCAATCGTCTATTTCACTCAAGTGAGAACGTCGATGGGTTTCTGCATTTTTCACAGCTGACTTCTCACTAAAGGAAAACATTCTCAAGGGCATCCCAGGCCTGTCTTCGTCTTACACCTTGTCTGCCGAAGCACAACACAAAATCATTATTGGAGGCCGAAAAATTACGCAGGCACAATGGACCCAATGCGATCTTTGGGATTGGTTGAGCTCAAACCTTTGTGCCGTGGGATGCACATCCATCCGTTCCTGCCATGCTAAAAAAAAGTCTCTTTTCCGGACGTTCATTGCGCAGAGCTCTTCTGCCGTTCCCTTTACCCACATGGCATCAGAATTATGTGCCACTTGTGACGCCCACCATGCGAAGGTTATAGCCGAGGCGCGGAAGAAGCTGTGGGAGGACCTACCTACCTTTTTTGATCTCCCTCCTTGGGCCGAGTTGAAGAATGATATATAGCTGGATATGTGTGTACTCGCCACGGTTGCTGCTCTTCTTTCTTGGTGCTTCAAGTTTTAATTCATATGTTATTTGGGCGTAATAATGTGCGTTATTCACACCGGGACAAAGCCCACGACATGCTCGGGCCATGAAAATGTGCACTGTACTTCGAGCGGATTATGAAAACCGCGAGATGACCGGGATGCGCATGCCTGTCAGTAACCCGAGCTCTGTGCCTTGCCAAATATCGTCGTGCACAGGCTGGCCGCCAAGTTCGACTCCGCGGTTCGCCCTCAGCAAGGTGGTCGCCGCCAAGGAGTCTGCTCTCAAGCTAGAGGCTAAGTCGCGGTCGAAGATGCATTGGATGCATTAAGAAGCAAGATAAAATTCCAAGATATAACGAAAATTAGATCCACTAAGTATGTGCGTTACGAATAAAGTATACTATGAACAGATTAATGGTAAGGTTGGTCGAAATCTCAATGAAGATTTCAGTGACATAAGGGTATAATCAACGGCGCGCCTTCTTGTCCTTCTTTGCCTTTAATGCAGCCTGATATTCCTCCACCAGAGCAGGTGCGTCCTCGACAATTAAGCATCGGGGCTCCCACGTCGGCTCGTCGTACCCAAGCCACGACACTAGATACTCGATGGTATCGTCGTGGTTCCCATTTTCCGCCGGGCGCTCCTTCAAAATCTTCGTGATAATCCATTTCTTCTCCACCACAAGCGGCCCCGGCCGCACGCGCACGACCCGGCGCGCAGGGTCCCCCATGCCGTGGGCAGCGCGGGCGTCTCAGGCAGCGCATCTGGCGAAGGGTGGAACGTGCCGGGGCGCATCTGCGTACGGTGGCCAATGCCCTTGACGCGGGGGTGCACACTGCGGGCGTATTTATCCACCTCACACACGGCGTGCTCGACGTCTGCGAGGTCGAGCTCCAGCTCTTTCCCGTTGGCGTCGCGCAGAAACGAGAACTCGAGCCCCAGGCGCGCGAAGCGCTCGCGTTGGGTGGTCACCATCCAGCGGAGGACGTGTGTCTCGATGTCCGGTACAGCCTCCTTCGCCTTGGTGATACTGGCGCCGAACATCTTCCTGAGCCCAGAGGATGCACCAGGGCCCGCAACGACGAAGTCGTTCGCGGAAAAGTTGAGTAGACGCGAGTAGGAAAGGCTGATCATGAGCTGGTATGTGGTGAAGGCGGCCATGTTCGGGTACGCCGCGACCTTTTCGTACACCTCCGCAGCATACTCCGACTCTTCCAGAATGCCTGGCAGAGCGTCCATGAGTATCTCAAGCATCTGCAGGTGATGCATATGGTTCGCGTCGTAATCAATCTTTTTTTGGATAATTTTAAGGTATGCGGCTGTGAACAGGCTGGTACCGGCCCTCTTGGCTTTGCTCAGTACCTTGTCGTATGCTTTGAGATCGAAGTCCTTCCAGGTGAGCTTCTTTCCGAAGGCCTCCTTTAAGAGGACCCACGTCTCTATGCGATTGAAGCAATTGAATAGGAGGATACGGAAAAGAAGTTCCTTGTCCGGGAGATGCGAGCCCTTTTCAATGACCTCTGAAACGACAAACTGGGAGATACGATATGCATTACAGATTTTACACGTGATTGATAAAATTTAGACTATACCTGCGAGGTCCTGTCCAGCACACGATATGAATTGCAAAATTTATGTTTGAGGAGGACTGCATCCTTCGTCCACCTGATTAGAAGCAGGGATGATTTAATATAGCCAATATTGTCGTGATATAGGATCAGCACGTACGGTGTCGGCACGCCTGCACGGCGTCTATCATCAATGGCCTTGCGTTCGGTCAGCCAGTGGTACAGAGTGTCCAAGACAGGGGTGGGCTGCAGCTTTTGCCCTCGAATCGTTATTGCCTCAAGTTTTTTCTTTGATTGCGGCGGCGGACTCGGAGATAAGGCAGTTAAAGAACTTGCGAGGGACGCGTCGCGATTGAAAGATATGCTACGCCGAGGCCGATTCGAACCAGAGGCGGCTGACAGTGTAGAATCGGAGGATCCCCATCGGTGAGTACATTCTGTGCGGAGGGCGGGCATGCCACCGGAATTATTCTAGCTCCAAAATGAGTCCAGGGCCCGAAAATATCAGATAAATGGAGATTTGCGGACGTACGGGATGATTGAAGGTAAGTGCACGCGACGAGGGCAGAGAACAACTGGTGAAAGACAGTGGGTGAAAGACAGTACAACAAAAATTTCAAACTGCGCGAGCGTAGTCTTCCCACGCCCTGTCTTCTTTGGATTCGCGCGTTCCGAAAGGGGACCTAGATGACAATATATTGTCCTGAGTCTTATCCCCTCAGTTGGGCGCTCTCCCAGCAGCTTCCAGTCAGTATCCATACGTGGAGAAGATTTTCAGGGACGCCATGGGCCAAATTTTTTTTTTCTCGATTGCGATTGTGATTGCTATGTTGTAGTTCCGTCCGTAGACACAACGTGGAACTTGAAGAACGTTGGTCGTAGCACATTGTCCCTTCACGCGTTGCTTTGGAAATCAAGACCTGGGTATCATCCCTTCAAGCACCCCGATGCTTTCAAACCGGGCATCCCCCTGGGTATACTGATGAAAGAGTATGCAACCCCTCGTTCAACTTGCCCACGATAATACGAACCTGAGCTTTGCCAGCTCATGATAATCAATATACGAGAATCGGCGATTTATCCCGTCGGGTTGAAGGGTTGTGTCGTGTTCTTCGATATTTTTTTACGGATGCCCGAATCTGGGGACATACAACTTGAATGCAGGGCTGATGTGTTCCTAAAAACAGTGGTCCCGCGGATGTCTGAGAGAGGTCGATAGACATCGAGGATGTCGGCCGGCCGACGACAGCGGCGCAACTCGCAGGGTGTAATTCATGTGCCCAACGGAGAGTAAAGTGAGTAAAGTCTGATCGAGTCGCCGCCAAGAAACCATATTGGGACAAGTCTGCGCAATTAATAGAAAGCTTTAGCAAGCGGCAAGTCCAAGAGCCTGTGCATCATGGCCGTGTCGCTGGGCGGGTGCAGGGGATCGCTGAGCGTGTGGGCGAGGTCTGGCGAGGTTGATGTTCAGAACGATCTGGATAAATCAGTGTTGTCACTTAAGGTGTTAATAAGGGTAAATCTTTTGTTAAGGCCTTAACACCTAATTACGCCTTAATATTAAGGGCATATTAAGGCTTAAGTTAAGGGGTGCTCAATTTTTTTCTGTGTCAGATCGTAAGTAGGTACTGCACAATCAGCCGTCATAATCATCGCCAGACCCTTCCAGTTCCCCGTCATCTAACTCTTCGTCTGAGTGCTCGGCAGCCAACAGCTCCATGAGCAATGTTTCCCTCGTGAAAGGACGTGGAGCCGCCTTGAAAGGGCGCTTGATTGACCACCAAAGAGTTTCGCCAATATACGAGGAAGAAATTTGGTAGTTGATGGCCCCATCGTGGTTGCCAACCGTTGAAGTTCTTCGCCATCCTCGTCGTCCGAGAGATCCTGTGCAGCTACCATCCATTTGGCATGAACCTTGTTCCAGGAACGTGCAGAATTACCAACGATCGACACGTGCGGGGGTCGATTGGAATGGGGACATTGTCTGGGCGATAAAGGGCAATACAAGCCAGGCAGTAGGCATTGCAATGTGCCGTGTTACGCTTTCTTCCTCGGTGAAAGAACTCCCACAGAGGGCCGCGGGTGGGTGGCATTGACGAAGAAGATGCGAAGAAAAATGACGTAATTGCCATCAATAAGTCTTAATTAAGGCTTAACGGCACCGAAGCATGAAGCTAAGTCTTAATATTAAGGGGTAATTAAGCCTTAACTTAATTTAAGTCTTAACTCTTAAGGACAACACTGGGATAAATGCAGTTTTGCGGTCAACTGTGAGTAAAGGCCGTTGCAGCTCCGTTGCAGGATGAATGTTCTCCGGACGTTTGTAAGTATCATAAAGCGGAAAAATGTGAGTTGACGTTTCTAACACGAGGCAGTCCCTGAAGGTGAGAATTTGTGCAGGGTAGACACAGGTCGTCGCTAGGCCGAATGGAAACTGCAAAACATCAAAATAAAAAATTTAGAAACGGCGGTGGAAGCTGAGTGAGCGTTCAACGCAAGAGTTGAAGCCCGCGCCTTGCGGGTTGTATAGAGCGTGTGCATCAAACTATAGTGCCGTGTATTGCACTCCTGGGTTCCACGGGTATCTCTGGCCTCACACCATGACACCCGCGCAGCTGGCTTCTGGTTTCTTCTGGTTTGCAGTGTTGCGCGCGTCTTGAGCAGATCTTTTGCTCGAGTTTTATTTCTTAGTTTGATGTTACCTGGGCTGCATTAGACAGGCCCATAAAATTCCATCGTAGACGACTGCTTCCCATGTTGGCGATGGTGGAAGGCGAAAAAAAATATTCCTTTTTGGGATCTCAATCGGTTCGGCCGAACTGTTGCCGAATCGGCTTGACCTCAGTCAGCACTCTCTCATCCTCTTTGAAATCTGGCGGTTACACTGGAATTGCTTGGGTGTCATTTTTCCCAGATCCTCGTCAACGCTTTCACGGTTCCCACCGAGCTGGCTTTGCGAGTCGGCACTAGTCCAACAGAACTCGGACATCGTCTGATAGCTCGGTCGACGCGACGACGCGATCCCTCCAACGGAGAACCACTTTGACCCAGGAAGTCCGCCCGCAAACCCAATCCTCCTCCTGCATTTCTCTTGCTGTCCTGAGACAGAATATCCAATCACCCTTGGGGCTTAGTGTAGTGTGTTCGCACAGCTCTCCTCTTGTTCTTACGAACGCGACTGTCCTTAAACTGTTGTAACTCTAACACTTGAAAACCACCGAGATGGCCACAACCACTGAAGTTATCAGCTCTGTCAATGATCTTCTGGCGTCCCATTCGGCGCTGATTCTCAAAGTCCGGAATTCACAGCAGTCACATCGACGCCAGCTCCTTTCTCTGCAGTTTCC
The DNA here is from genome assembly GCA_029378375.1 of Mycena olivaceomarginata. Classification (NCBI taxonomy): domain Eukaryota; kingdom Fungi; phylum Basidiomycota; class Agaricomycetes; order Agaricales; family Mycenaceae; genus Mycena; species Mycena olivaceomarginata. The sequence continues at coordinate 159,247 of JARKIC010000612.1, forward strand.
TCCTGCAGAGATTCTGGACTTGCCTCTCATACCGTCTTCCCCACCCTCTCCAGTGGATGCCGATTCGCCACCGAGCTCCCCGACCTTGAATTCGCGTGCAGTATTCCGGGCCGACTTGCCGCCAGCCAAACGCGCACGCGCCGCAAGGTATAAGAACTATGTTCCCGAAGAGGAGACCATACGGAACGACTATTCCCAGCGTTACGTCGACGGTGGCGAGTGGCCGCAGAACTGGGTCCTCGGCGCCGACCCTGAGCACCGTTTCGAAGAGTGAGTCCGCTCCACGCCAGTATGGGCACATGCAGATGACCTCCGGCCACGAAAAGATATCCCAAACAGCAACGCTTACTCGGGCTGAAACGGGCATCTGTGAACAGCCACTCGGTTGCCCCGTCCTATCTCCCATTTTCGGCTCTGCAAAGTCTGCATCCGGCGAAGTTCGATGTGATCCTCCTGGATCCGCCCTTCTCGTCTTCGTTCACCTGGGAGCACCTCCAGGAGCTCCCAATCCCCGCCCTCGCGGCGGATCCCAGCTTCGTCTTCCTCTGGGTTGGCAGCGGCGCGGGCGAGGGACTCGAAAGTGGCCGAGAAGTCCTCGCAAAGTGGGGCTACCGCCGATGCGAGGACGTAGTCTGGGTCAAGACCAACACTACCACGAACCGAGGCCCTGGTGTATGTACTTGGCAGCTCTCCCATCTCAGAATAACTAACCAGCCGATCCCTTTCCGAATCCAACCCAGACCGATCCCCCCACGAGCTCGCTTCTCACCCGCACAAAACAGCACTGCCTGATTGGCATCCGAGGAACGGTGCGCAGATCAACTGACAGCTGGTTCGTGCACTGCAACGTCGGTACGCCATACCCCTTCGTCGGTTTCTTCCTCAAAGCTCTCAACCCTGCACGCGCAGACACAGATGTGATCTTTTGGGAAGGCGACCCCACGGACCCAACCCGGAAGCCACCCGAGATGTACACCCTCATCGAGAACTTCTGCCTCGGGACACGGCGGCTTGAGGTGTTTGGGCGCGCGTCCTCATCGCTCCGGCGCGGATGGGTGACAGCGCTCGCTCCGGGGCAGGAGGACCGCTTACCGCAGGACGGGTTGCCTGTCTACAGCGAAGACGGCGCGCCGGCTTCGCGCTGGGACCGCGACGCATGGGACACCGACATCAAGACGCTCGCAAACGGGGGCAAGACCGTCGTGCCCATGACGCCCGAGATCGACGCGCTGCGGCCCAAGTCGCCGTTCCGACCCGGGGCCCAAAACGCCAATTCGAATTCTGGAGGGGCTATGGGAACGGGCGGTGGCGGGGCGCGCTTCGGTGGAGGAAACCGCGGCGGGAACTTTGGGGGACCGCAGAACCAGGGGCAGGTGCAGGGCGTAGGGCAGGGCCAGATGATGGGGCAGCCGATGATGGGGATGGGGATGAATCCGATGGGAGTGGGGATGGGGATGAATGGTGGAGTCGGTGTGGATGGCATGATGCAGTGGCCAGGGATGATGGGCGGCATGGGCGTGCCAATGGGCGCTGGTGGGATGGGCGCGCCGATGATGGGGCAGATGGGGATGGGGTACGGGTTCAACGGCGCGATGGCCGGCGCGATGGCGGGCGGGTGGGGCGACCAGAGTCAGTACGCGATGGGCGACCAGGGCCAATACATGGAGGGGCAGTATATGGACGGTGCCTGGGACGACGGGATGGGTGGTGCGATGAACATGGCTGGAATGAATGCGGGCACCGGGATGAATGGAGGGATGGGAATGGGAATGGGCCAGCAGTGGGGCAATGGCAATACGAGATATTAAGTAAGTCGTGTAACTGCTATGTACCGTATATCTGATGCCTTGTATCATAGCGTGAACTGGAATTTTGGCCCACTACTCCTAGCTATGCCTAATAAGGCCCTGACCACCTGAGGTTCACGGTCAAACTGTTTTAGTTCTTCGCCTATCCGCCTAATCCCCGTCATGGCACAATAACCCACAAACCAACGAGAAAGGGGACCTTGGACACCAGCGAACAACGTACTGGGGTCACTCCGCCATCCCAAAAAGTTCTCCACTTCTCCTAATTTAGGACGGACCAAGTCTAGTCGGGCCTAATCGATACTGAGCAGGGCTGATTACGAATATACTCCCCGGCCTTGGTAAAGTCGACGAAATTCGCGCGTCTCTCGGTGGGTCGTATACTTAGAACATGACGCTCAAGACCAGACACGAGTTGTCCGTGTGCGATGCCGGCGTCGTGCAGTTGCTGCACCGCGCGGGCGATGAGCAGCCTGTATCTCGTCAGCGGCGGCAGCATAATATTTTAGGCGTACTGAGCGGGCGGTGTGTCCAGCGAGGTTCTCCGGAGGTGATCCCACGGCAGCCCGCCAAAGTAATCCATCACCGCCGCCCAGATCTTCCCGCCCCACGACGATTTGGTGATGAGTAGTCCATAGTGGCGGGGGACGATGTCCCCCTGGAACGCGGGCAGCGACTGCGCGTAGAAACGCGCCTCACGGAGATCACAAAAGGCGTGGTATTGCAAACTGTTGGTCCCGCGCTCGAGGCGCAGCACTACTTTGATGAGGAAATGGTCCTCGCTCGAGCGGGATTTAGCACGACAGAGAACGAGACGGCCCGGGCATTGAGTGGATTCGGCGCGGATGGAGGTGCCAGTGAGGACGCAGCTGAGAGCGTCAATCGGACGAGTGGCGTCGATGTAGTCGATGGTAGCGGGGAATGGGGTGAAGGAGAGTGGCGTCCTTAAAAATTATAGGGACCATTGTATTGGAGACATCCACTCTAATGAGTTTTATCTTGAAGAGCCATCGAAAGCCATGTAAACGGCTGAAGGGTTGAAGAGTTCAACTTTTATAGGGGCCAACCGGCGCCAATCAATCGGCCGACGTGTGCCGAAGATGCAAAAAAGGAAATCCATAACTTTTGCTTCGACCATCGCCGCGAAAATGGGGAAAAAAGCAGCCAAGTCTATGAAGAAGTACGCTCGCAAAATCACGTAGACTCAGCTTACAACTTGCTTTTTATCAGGTTTGCGTCCTCAGGCCAGTTGAAAAAAACGATCGATGCACGCCGAAAACACCAGCAAATCCGGAAGAAAAACTCGAGCAAAAAGTCCGCGCAAGACGTGCGCGCAAAACAAAAGCCAGCGGTGTCTAGGGAAGGAGATGACGATGAAGAGGAAAATGAGCCATCCTCCTCCAAACCGGCTGCAAAAGGGTGAGGAGAGATACCGCTCGTGCAGAGCTGCAATGACGCCGAATATTTTAGCAAAAAGCGGATGACCGTTGACGATTTTTTGGGTGGTGGGTTCATGGAAGGCAGTGACGGGGATGAGGACGGCGATGAGGTAAGTCCGCGCGGTCCTGGTCTTTTGCCCATTAAAACCGGGACAAGGATATGGCAGACGATGCAGAGTCTGGAGATGAGGACGAAGAGGAGGAAGAGTTCGCAGACGATGAATCGTTTGGCGAGGTCGATGGTCTCGACGGTGTGTATTTTGCCTTGCTTTTTTGCCCAATTTATCCGATTATGCAGAGGAAGGCGACGCGCATCTAGTCGAGCTCTCGAAACTCGCAGAGAAAGACCCAGAGTTTTACAAGTATCTACAGGAAAATGACCAGGAGCTCCTGGATTTCGACCCTAATGCGGAGGATGCTGGGGACTCCGACGATGAGGAGGCACAGGCGGAGGCGGAGATGGACGACCCAATGGGCGAAACCCAGACGCCTATCCTCACCAAAACTATTTTGCGGAATTGGCAAAATTCCTTACTAAAAGTACTGTTGCTCATCGTATCGGTGGAAGCCTCTCATCCTCGTTCATAGCACCGCTCACTGCGAGCGCTTCGGAAGCTGCTCATCGCTTTTAGATCAGCGGCGCACATGAACGAAGACGGTCAAGTGCTGGCGTGGAGTATCGATAATTCTTCAGGTAATTCGTGCCTTCTTGTTCGACGGCCACCGAACTTACTGGTCCTCGCAGTATACAGCAAACTAATTACGACCGCACTCAAATATACACCTGTAATTTTAGAGCACCACGCCCCCTACAAATCCCTGCCCAATGGCAAATTGTTCGTCTGCGCCTTCCTCATATTTTACCATTCTGACTAGCCCACAGTAAACCTCCGACGCAGACGCCGAAGCTCAAGGCGCTTCAAAAAATGATCCTTTCATATTTCCAGAATGTGGTCCACATACTCTCGCAGCTTACGGACAACGAGATGCTGCAGGTCGCAGTCACGGAAAGCGCCAAAATCATCCCCTACATCGTCAGCAGCCGCAAAGTCGTCAAAGTATATCTGAAGGTGGGCCGTTCCGTTCAGAAGGTCGTGTGCATTTTTCTGACTCGCCCAAGAAATGCTTGGAGCTCTGGTCGACCGCTGAGGATAGCATTCGGATTGCTGCGTTCCTTGCGATCAGGAAGCTCGCTTCTGCGACTGACGAGTCCATCTTGGACAGCGTTCTCAAGGTATGTCGTCTGGAATAGCCACGGCGTTTTCCGGTGACGGTGCCTCAGGGGACTTACCTGGCTTTCGTACGCTCCTCCAAATCTACGAGCGCCCATACGCTTCCGTCGATCAATCTCATGAAGAACTCGGCTTCGGAAGTCTTCAGCTTGGATCCTGCCGTCGCATACCAGCACGCCTTCGGGTACATCCGCCAGCTTGCCATCCATTTGCGAAAACAGTATGAAGGTCAAAACGAAGGTTTGGCGCGCTTCTCTAACTTTCGTTCTGTCTATTCACGAGCTTTTTAGGAAGCGTACAAACAGGTCTATAACTGGCAGTATATACACTGCATCGACTTCTGGTCGATTGTCTTGGCCAGAGCGTGTGATGCCGCAACAGAGTCCGAGACGGGCAAGGAGAGCGAGCTCGAGCCTTTAATCTACCCACTGGTCCAGGTCAGCCTGGGGGCTATCAAGTAAGGTTTCATTCTTCCACGTCGAAACTATTCTAAGGCTTGCTTGCCGCCAGACTCATTCCCAATAGCCGCTCCTACCCCTTCCATCTGCATGTTATTCGGTCCCTGCTGCACCTGACCCGCCATACCCACACATACGTCCCTATCTCCCCGTATCTCCTCCCCATCCTCACCTCCACGCTCGCACCCTCCGCGCGCCCCAAAGCTTCAACTCTGCGGCCCCTCGATCTCGAGGTTCAGATCCGGGCGCCGCAACAGTACCTGAAGACGCGCATATACGCCGAAGGGCTCGTCGAAGAAGCCGTATACCTTCTCGGGGAGTGGCTGGCGTCGCCGGCCGTCCATGGCAGCATCGCGTTTCCAGAGACAACGGTGCCCGTGGTCATCATGCTGCGTAAGAGCATCAAGGCGGCCAAAACGGGCGGTGCGTCTGGCGCGAGCTCGGCCAAGGATCTCGGCTTGGTCAAGGGGCTCTTGGAGCGGATCGAGGAGAGCGCCCGGTGGGTCGAGCAGAAGAGGAAGGGCGTGGTGTTGGCGCCCAGTAAGCTGGGAGAGGTCCGGGAGTGGGAACGCGGGCTGGTGGCGAACGTGGAAGATTCCCCTTTGGGCAAGTACGTCAAGGTGCAACGAAAGACGAGGGAACGGAGACGGAAGCTCGTCGACAAGGTGAGATACTACTCTCATTCTTACCCACCTATGACTGACATTCGGTATGCGATGATCCAGGCGCGGCAGGGCGAGGATGAGATTCTGGAGGACTGATTCGAGGGGATTGATTAGGACTGAGTAGTTGACGTCAGCCTGCTTCAGCTAGTCAGAGCGTGAATTATATCGGGACGCGTCAGAACTTCTTTTATCGGTTCATATTAATACACGGGGATAGCATCTTAGAAGCGATGCAACGGAGTGAGAGCCTCCGGCAACATTCAGCAATCTTCGCTCCGGCATGGCACCCAAACTGAAAAAATAGAGATCTTCCTAATCTGCCGCACTCTTTCATACTACCAGATACCGAAGACGACCTTCCACCACGGGCGTTTGATGCCCTGCATGCTTTTGTCAATCCCCTCCACGAGTTTTTCGTAGTGCAGAGGTGCCGACGGGGGATTCAAGGTTTTTCTCCGTTAAAGCATACTAAAAAAAGGTGGTAAGACACCCCGGGACTCGTCGCGGGAGAAGGAATACTTTTTTCTGCATTTCATTTCGTTCCAGGGCCTGCGCTGCCCGCACGGCGGCTGGCGTGAGACGTGGGTGGGTCGCGAGGGACTTGAGAAAGGTCTGGAGCTGGATATGCGGGCGAAGGGGGTCTATGGGACACGCGCCCGCAATTCTGGCCATCTCTGCGGCCAGTTTCCCGGTTTGTGCCGCCATTGAGAGCAGTTGGATGAGGTTCACAAAACGGAAAGCACAGGCGGCTCAATGATACCATCAAAATGAAGCCGAGCATGCCGAGTTTGTAATTTTACCTCTCTTGTAAAGCGGTTCCACCTCTCACCTCGACAGAATTCCTTCCTCTCACATCTCGCACGTTCGGGCACAAGCGGGTCAAACGTTCCAAAGTACTAGTACCAGTTTAAATAACACCTAACCAATGTGCCTCGACTTACCTCGCACTGGGACCCATGATCGGCCAGGAGGTCAGATACCGAGTCCGATGCGCCGAAATCCGGTCCGAATTCTGCCTCCAGTGGGCACTACTAAACACGAATTTTTTTCGAACTTCGTGTCTAGCATGGGAAAATCGTCGAAAATACAGTTCTACCGAAACTGACGCGAAAACCCTCATTGAGGTAATTTTCTGTCATCTGGACTGAGACCGGGCTAAAAATTGTTCCAAGTATGACTGAGGCAGAGTAAAAAAAAGCACCTGGCCTACAGGGACACCATCGTCCGAACTTTGCTCCAACATTGTTCAAAGGTCCACTTTTATCCGAGTTCCAACCTAACCTAGGCTGCTGAAATTCGGATTTTTGTCCGACCTTGGTATCCGGCCTCCGACCGGATTATCGTGGGTCCTCTCGCACTCCAGGTTTACTCCAAGTTCGTTCGGGTCGAGTTAACGTATGATTGATGGTAGCATTTTCGCTTTGATGAGTGCGGGTGGCTGTTTTTTTCCTGCGCGGAGAGCCGCCGGAACCGCTAACCTCATGGTCTTGGTTTCAGTCCTCACACTCGGAGGGTCGTCTTCTTCGAGTCGCCATCTTCTTCGAGTCGAATCGTGTAATTTTCTCTGGATTTTTACCTCTCTCGCCGGGTATATCACCCATTTCCATGTGGCCTTCAACTTAACTTATCGTCTGGTAGCGCATGATGTGGCGTTGTGGTGTGAGCGGTCAGTGTCACTTCACTGCTTCTCGTTCTGCCCCAGGTTTTTTCTACAGACTATATTCCAATCTCTCGACATGTCGGACGAAAATAGCCCCATTTCCATCTGGAGCTGGTGCCCCAATCCTACCGCAAGTAAATCTTGGTAAAGGTGCCGGACTTCGCTTCGTCATTCATCAAGTTACATGACCCCTCTTGGGAACTTGTATTGTTGCATCTCCATCATAACCCTCCATGGCTACCCTTTCCTGTTTCTTTTTTACATACTAGTGATGCTTCTCCGGACTACTCCCTGTCTATCCGTCTACCAAACTGCGTCAAGAGTGAACCAGACAAAACTCTGGAGATCCGGTGGTTAATGTCGCGTTCCTTTGCTTTAGCCCGAGGTGTTTTCCCTCTCACATGAGCCTGAAATCGGATTTCACACCCCGGGATAGTCGCAGGGGATTTATAAATGGTCTGTAAAATCCATGCACCCCGCGGCCAGTCTCAGCGCCTTCATGTGGAATTTACTGGTTCCATCTTATCGATCAAGCCTCAGACTCTAGAGCTGACTGGGAGACAGACTACGAGGGTAGATTCGCGCCTGTCAACTCATCGGCGTCGGCGGTCAAGGGTAAGCGCATGATTCTTGATACATCGTATTTGCGCCTTGTGCTTGCTCCCCAAGTTCTCGGGGCAGGCTTCGATGAGATCTTTTTCCCGGAAATATCTCTTGCATCCGTGAATCGGCAAAATTGTGACTTTTCATATCTTGTAGATCTTGAACTCGCTAATCTTTTTTTTCTTTCGAGGAAACGGCCGCCGGCATTTCCAGATGGAGAAGGTTTTCTGTCCGTGTTGTGCATTGCCACACTGTCAAGGCCCAGATGCCATCAAACATACATTCTCACCTTCTTCGTTCCGTCATGAGCTGTTGTCGACAGTCTCGGACAAATGGTGACGTGGATGGGTCGGGACCAAGGGTATCCAGTTCCTTTAACCGGCGTCAAGTCATAGACCAACAACCCAAACCTGGGCCTCACCTTCATCACCCAACCATTGCGACCCATTTGGCTCATCATGGCTCTGTGCTTTCTTGGAGCAGCGCAGATTCTCCGCCGCTGCCATCTATGACGCCTAACTACCCCGCGGCACATTATGATGATGGATACTCTCCCGCTGTTGAGCTGGGTTCTGTTGGATCGGATGCGAGGCAAACCTTCGACGAAGGGAAGTTGGTCATTGCCATCGATTTCGGTGCCATTTCACGCTTTGTTCTTGGAAATTGGATCTCACTGGCTCTTCTGAAGGAACCACTTTTTCTGGCGTCGTGCGCAATGCCTCACGAAATTAAAACATGCGAACTCACCGATTGCAGGCTTACGGATCCTCTAGAATTGCATCCGGTAAAGTACAGCAAATTCTCAACTGGCCTGGGTCGGCCGAGACGTTCAGAAAGGTTTGACATCTTCTTGTTGATGTTTTCCAACATAACCATTCAGCGCATGTATTTCAGATTCCGACGTGTCTGTTGTACGAGGAGGAAGGCCGTGTTCTTGCCTGGGGTCTGGAGGCAAAAAATGCCAGCGCAATGCCCGGAACATCGCGCTACGAGTGGTTTAAATTATTCCTTGATCCCCGTGCCCTGCGAGATGAATCAGCTCTGGATCCACGGCTGCCTGCACTTCCTGTTTGTCCATTCGTTTCTCCGTTTCATTAGTCAACCTCTCACCCACCCCAATATTAGCCCGGAAAGACACCCACGGACCTCATAACTGATTTCCTCAGCTGCCTCTGGGAGTACGCCCGTGACGAGGTGGGTCTGATTTCCCACTGCTGTGCCTTATTTGCGATTCAAGGCCACTTCCTGAGATAACGCGCGATATCGGGGCGATCGCTGATCTCTGTGAGTAAATCCTTCTTCGGTGGCAATCTCAGGCGGTCTTCTTTACCCACTGGATTCTATTTTAGACTCCGCCGACGTCTGGGTAACTGTGCCGGCGGCATGGGACGCCCGGGGATGTGCGTTGATGCGCGAGGCGGCCATCGCGGCGGGCCTGGTTCAAAGCGCGTATCCGGGCGACATTGCGTGGCGCGACCGACTCAAAATAATTACTGAACCTGAAGCTGCTGCTGTGCACTGTGCGCACCTCACCGATCTTTACAGGCTGCGCCCGTCGCAGAATTTTATCGTCTGCGACGCAGGAGGCGGGACGGTTGATTTAGCTGTATATAAGGTGTCGTCCATCCTCAACCCGCCGTCATTTTCTCATCCCAGGCTGCAGATCATTGGTGAACTTGCGCATCTTGAAATTGCCGAAATTGCCGCCCGCTCCGGGGCGAGTTGCGGGAGCCTGTTTCTCGACCTGCGCTTCCGGGCGCTTGTAGAGGCTGTGAGTTGCTTCCTGACGCAAATCTTAAAACTTTAAATTAACCATGTCGTTACGCATCCCACCTTCGATTTGTACACAAATTCCTTCTGTCACCCTCGACTCAACTTTGTCCACACGCCACAACCAGCTTCTCATTGATCACCCTGCACATCTGGATGCGGCATCTCTCGCCTATTTCAGTCCGTTCTTCTGCATTGTGGCGAACTGCCCGCCGGCTAACGGCTGATGGTAAATTTCGATTTGCAGTGCATTCCTTCAGCGAGGCGGACAAACTGAATTATGCGGGACGGTCAGACGATGGTGTGTATCCCTGGTCGTTGCACCCCGTTCGTAGTTGAATTTTTTCTTCCACTCTAGAAACGATATTTTACTTCAACTGTTTCAACGTCGAAGACCCGGACGACCCCGCCGTAGGACTGGCCAACGGGCAGCTTGGGATCCCAGGGCGTCTTCTACGGGAAGCGGTGTGCGTTCCTTCCCATGCCGTAGTTTACCAACTGAGTGCACGCAGCTTCGACCCTGTGGTCAACGAGGTACTTGACCTCATATCAAGACAACTTGACATGTCGCCCAGCATCGACGCCCTGCTGCTTGTCGGTGGATTCTCAGGCAGCGCGTATCTCAAGGCGCGCGTGGAGGTGAGTTGTGATAGCAATTGTTCCCGCATAGTATTTGCTCCCGCGATTCACGTGCTTTTGTGGTTGAACATTCAACTTGAAACCCTATGTTGAATTCACTTTGTAGGAGCAATTCAACTCACTCATTCACACGCTGGCGCGCCCTCCGGACAGTGATACTGCCACCCTGCGCGGTGCGGCGCGCTACGGCCTCGCACGCCGCCGGCTCGTCTCGCAATTCGTTGTGCCTCGGTCATACGTCATGAAGGTACGTTGCGTGTTCCTAACAGTTCGTCCGGTCAACTTCAGTTGCAATGGCATCTACAACCCAGTCCCGAGTTCCTCATGGCAGTCAATCTAGGTCAAACTTCCGGCAGAACCGGAGGACCGGGTTCGCAGACCGGCGTATGTTCATGTCAATGACGCTGGCGTGGAAATTTGCGAGAATCGGTGAGAGGCTTTCCGTTCTGTTTCATATTTCTCTTTCCCGTTGCATACGGTCCGTATGCTCTACTCGTTGCCGGTGTCTCGGTATCTCTTGTTTCATTTCCGGTTGGCGTCGGAGAGCGATCATGCAGAACTCGGTCCCGCAGAACTGTTTACGGGATGACGTTTGCTGAGGCAGTTATGTTTCCATCTCCTGCGGCATTCCATTCTTATTTTCCATTTCAAATGCCGCGATGCGCGTATGTCGCCTCGGACATACGAACCATCATATCCCCTGGATATCCATCGACGGTTATACTTGGATTCTCCATACATGTTCCCGATTCCCCTCGCGTCCATGGCAGCCCGAGATGACCTCATACGGAGAACCTTGGGTGAGAGAGAGATCGTGGACGCAATGTCCATTCCGACCCCTTGGGGGCGCATTCCAGTCATTTATATTTGAATGGTGAGAGCGCACGGCCGGGAAAAATCTCGGTACGTGTGCGATCGCGCGCCACAGGCCTCCGCACTCGGGCCTGGGCTTCCGTTCTATGGATACTGTTCTGTTCTGTTTCGCAAAACCATCTATTTCCGTTTAGACGCGCTGCTCGAGGACCGCCGCGGAGTGCAGAATCGATGGAGCGGGCGGTGGTGTTTGACTTCGGATTCATGGTATAGTAAAAATACCCAGTCGGGTGTCAGAGTTCGGATGTTTTTAAATAGTTCGCACGGTTGATTCGGGGCCCACACTCCGCCTTCCCGTCTCGCACACGACGTAGACGATTTTTGTGCTGATACCGGTCATTTGCATTGCAGGTTGCAGTATCTCGTGCAGAAGGGCGCGATAATCCGCAAAGGGTGCGTACAAACTTTTAAGTTTCATCCGTCTTTAACGAGTATTTTCATTTTCCTTCCATAATTCTTCTGTCTGGACCCCCGGACTTCTCCGTCGTTCGCACATGTGCGCGCATTGTCAAATCTGTCATGGCCACATTATATCGTCCTTCCCTTCGACGTGCATCACATCAAATCGCGTCCGCTGGCTTCCCCTTCCTACCCGACTGCCTCTCACCTCAACTTGAACCTGAACCCAAACCCGTCCGGTAACCCGCATCATGGCGCTCTCGGCATATCTGGAATGTCGGCATATCGGCTTCGTATTTCCTCCAACATGTACGAATCGCTCTCGCGTTGTGTGCCGACCTTCTTCTGTTATCCCACGCCCTTGCACTCGGCCCCCGCGATCCCTGGCCTGGTCGCGTTCAATATGCGTTGATTGAACCGTGGTGTGCTGGCTGAATTCTTCCGGAACCCGCCTGGGCATTGGATTTTCGAACCATGGTTGAATTGTTCGTTGGGCGCGGAACGACACCCTCCCCGGACGTTCCGCCACCCACGCTGAACTGTTATTGCCACCGACCCGCGACGGCTGGCTGCCGATGCCAACCAATTAATTCAATGGCGACACGATACCGCAGACAAACGCATTACGACGCGGCTCTGGTGTGCTCCATTTCTGCCATATTCGGAGTCGGCGACTGACGGTATTTCTATTTATGCTGTGCAGTAAATTCTCGCGGACACGGGACGGTGTGTTTTTCTTCCCATTTCTTTTCTTTTCTCTTTTCATTTGTTCTTTTTTTCGTTCTCTCTCCAACTTTTGCTCGCTTGGGCTCAGTTGAACGTTCCTGGCGTTTTCTCGGAGTGTCATGTCATCGCTTGTCGTCGCTCGCGTGGTGTCGCCAATCGCCAATCGCGTTCCTGTCTCTTTGCAGAAGCCGCGAAGCGAAAGATCACGTCAAGGGGAACCCATCCGCGGACTTTACGCGCCATCTCCGGAGCTTCTTTGATTCCTTTCATTTTCGGGCGCGCGTATATTCTACGCGTCCCGCTTGGTGCCCAACCATGTTGACATTGCGAGGATCGAGAGCCGGGAGTTAGCATCATGCTCCACCCTTTGGTGGCCCCCCATACGCGCGCGGCAACGGGTGGTACAAAGTATGCGGGTGCGGGTGCAGTGTTCAATTACGGCCCCCCTATTCGCATTTGGGATTGCGGATGCGCGTTTGCATACGCCGCGTGGCGACAGCTCTGGACCGCGCGCGACGCGACGGAGGGTTCATTTCATTTCATTATTGCATACGAGCGGCCAAAGCTCAGACGGCGCTTCGCGTTAACCTCGGCACGGTCGCGAACGGCTCGCAGGTTGCTTCCTTTGATTCCGTTTTGTTCCTTTCGCCGCCATGGCGCCCCCATCCTTCTGTCCATTTCATTTTATTTCCCCTTCCTTTCGGTCCCATTAATATTCTCCCGCGATACGCCAATTTGCATACTCCGCCTAGTTGCAGCATTCACACATTCTTGCGCTCTTGCCCCGCGGTGCTCTCGTCTATGCATGGCGTTCTCACCCCCATCCGTTTCCTTCATTCTCCTCCTGCGACCCTGCATTATTCCGCGGATTCCCGTCCTTTCCTTTTCTTCTCCTCCGACGTGTTGGCTCACGCGTTTGAGCTCCCGAATCCGTGCAGTTTTATTATTATTATCCTCCTCGTTCCCGCTCTGCCGCGGTTGGATCTCGGTCACTTCTCCTCCTTCCCCTCATTTCCTCAACTGCTGCCATCCTCCTCCGCGGATGCATTTCACTCTTCCTTCTTTCCTTTTTCAGACGCCCTGCACCCATTCTTGCACATTATGGGCGTATGATACACCGCTCTGGTGTGATCGGCCTCTTCTGCCCGCGTAGATTATTATCTATCCCTTCGCGCTTCGCTTCGATTCGCCGCGCGCGCTTAAACCGTAATCTTTGAAAGCTTTCATTGCCGCGTAGATAGATGGCTTGTGCTTCCCTTCCCTTCTTTTCTTAGCGCAGATTGGCAGGACACCGCTCGGTTGCTTTCAGCTTTCATCTGCCCCCGAGCTGCTGGCGCAGATCATCCGTTGTTCTTCCGTGGGAATTTTTCTGCGGAGCTTGACTTCCTCGGATTTGCGTCCATTTTTTTTTCGTTGCATTTCATTTCGTTTCGTTTTGGCCTTTTGTTTCTTATTATTATTTTATTTCTGTTTTCCGTTCTGATTCTCGCACCAACTAACCCATCACTTAGACACGACCTTCACCGCCACCCTCTACACCTCCGCCTCTGCGACCAGCGCGCTACGCAGACGAGACGGACGCGCACGGGGACCCCGTGCTGCGCGAGCTGTGCGTATGGAAGGCGGATGTGGGCATGCTGCCGGCGTTCCGCGAGGCGGCGGCGCGGAATCCAGATGGCGGGTTTTATACCGGTGCGCGCGATGCACTCTCCTTCTCCTTCTCCTCTCGTCCTCTCTATCTATTTCACTCTTCATCGCCCCCATTTCTTTCTATATTGTTCTCGGCTAGTATCGGTATTAACTGCCAGCTAACACGACACGTAGATTTTGAACTGGGTCTCGAGATCGACAGTGCAGAGGTACGAGGTGTACTCCTGGATGGGGAAGGGTTGGGGAGGGAGTGGGGGAGGGTAGTGTTTGCGTTCATGTAGTTTTTTGGGTATGGGATTTGGATTTGGGATTGGACGCGTTCAAGTGGTTCGGTGGATGGGAGCAGACAGATTTAGTCGTACTACCCCCGTGTCGGTAGTATTGGCCTGTATGAATAGAATATGCGTGCACTGAGCCTTGCTCGAGAAATTGAACCAATGTCACGTGATGAAATGTTGAATTCTCGACTCGAATTGGAGTTCGCCGCCCTCTTGATGGTCCAGGTGACCTTGATTTTTCTGCTTCCCGTCCGCATAAGGACAGGAAATAAAATTTAAAAAAAAGAATATGTGGGATGAATAGAGGGTTTGAATCTCAGCCGGTGTCAATTTCCGAACCGATATCTGGGCGCCAACTCAGGGGCTCTACGAATTCGTCACTGAAATATCCTCCGCCGTCTATGTACAAAAAAAAGCAGTTTTGGCCACACTCATCTTCCCTCTTTTCTTTTATCTAATCGAACCTGCCGACGTCGACTCGGACCGAGCTCGCTGTGCATCAACCATTTTTTATATTATTATGATTTCTTGAATTCCTGTTTCATACACCCCGCACCCCGCGTTTACATGCCAAATATTCAAGCTCGCGGTTCGCACGTCCACGCCACCACATACACCGTGCCGTTAGTTGTGGTGCAAGTGATCGGCCTTTCCGAATCCTTCCCGCGTAGCACTAGCGTAGATTATTATCCTCGCTTGGGCTTGGTTCGAATGGATCTACAGTGCATACATATTCAGACATATTCCTTCATTCTTGTATTCGGTTCGCTTGGCTGGCCGTAATGTTTTCCGGCATTCTACCACGCCGCCGTGCGCTTCGTTGCGTCGGACTCTCAATTTACGCGGCCGCGGCAACTAATGGAAAGTTTTGTGGCGTGTGGCAACTCAAGGACATAGCCGAAGGTCCGAATCCTATTCGGCATTTACCCCCAACACCAACTCTCGAAGCGAAGACAATATAATCACAAGCTCGCCCGTCAGTGACCATGATTCATTCCCTGTTCTCATTTCTTTTACCTCTTCTGTTTCTCGTTCCAGACAGCCCGCCGGGCCGTAGATTATTTATTTTCCTCCCGTCTCGTCTGCCCGCTGCTTGTGTGCTACGCGCAACTGCTTCAGTTGCGGTGTACATTGAAATTATACAGCATACGAGGGAATCCCACCCGCGCGTCACGGTCATCTGGTCTGCTTCTTACTTCTTTCGTTGGGAGGTTTATTGTTGGATTTCTTGCCCAGGTGGCTTTCAGGTACCGCGCGCACGTAAGCAAGCCTTTACCCGTCGCGTGCTCGCATTGGCGCACATTGGGCCCGGCGATCGACGGTGACCATGTCTGTCTTTCTCATTCGAGGCTGCCCGCGAGAGGCTGCGACGGGCGCCGGGGCTATTTATGCACACCCATCTTCCCGTCTAGACTCAACTTTCTGTGTTACGTTAGATGACCATGGGAGGTTGAACCAATGGCACGTGATACAGTGTTGAGTTTAGTTTGCGTTCGCGTTTTAATTTCCAGCTCTCCGCATTCTTCAGTGAGTATGTAATTATATCGGTGTGTATGTCACGCATGTCCGAGTCTCAGTTTGCAGCTGAAAATGCGCTCATGAGGCAGGTGGGTGGACTGGAATGAATCCGCTGTTTCAGTTGAACTCCGGCGCTCAGGATCGTGAACAGGGTATTCGCCTATCCATCATCCTTGTTCGTACATCCCGCGCAAACTGCGCGCGGTAGCGGACACGGCGGGTTCTGCGTTCCGAGTCCTTCGGTCGGACGTCCCGCGTGAGTAGATTAGATTAGATTCTTACCCTTCGTTCCGCTTGGAATGCCGGTTGAAACTTGAACAATTTGGCGGGCATGATCAAATCGCTCGTGTCAAATGATACACAACACAGGCCACAGATTATCAGTGCATTCTCAAGATTATATTCCGTTCTGAATTGGCGCTGGGCCTGTAGGCTAAATCGCTCGTGCAGAATACCGGAAGGGAAAGAAGGAAGGAAGTATATTAACTGTTGCGGTCCCTAAAAGGAACATACGGGCACTGTGCCTAGGTACATATCCAGCCTCTATGAATAAATTACAGCCGTTCCACGCAACCCAATCGATGCAACGAATACACGGCCATAGATGTGGCCGCATACCGTACAACCCGGTTGCGGCGCCACCGCGGCTGATTCATTTCTCTGTTCCTCACTCCAGGGGTGGAATGTTTGAATCTGCTCTGTTGGTGTTGATGTTGGATATATCGCGGACTCACTGCGGCTTAAGGTCATTCCATTTTCGCTTGCCGCGTAGCACACATTATGCATTATACGAGAAAATCCTTGCCGGCGACTGGTAACTCCTCCCCTTGAGCTCCTTTCTGTTATGAACACTATGATAGTTAGTCCGCGGTGCAGGTAGGTAGGTAGTGTTATGGTTCCTCGGATTTATCTTCAACAGAAGCAGAATAGAAGGAATGATTCTGTTGATGACTACTGGCCCTGGCACGTCAATGTTTTGATTTAGACGGTATGTATGCTCAACTAGACGGTATGTATGCTCAACTTAGACGGTATGTATGCTTAGACGCTCAGAAATGAACGCCCAGCAGCACTGATTGGCCACATGATTACAATATTTTCCCCTCGTCTCAGGTTAGCCGCTGCGGGCCGCGGTCAGTCTTGACTTGGATCTGGCACAACCATCGCGCGCGTATTTTTGCTGCTGTGTACCATGTATTATTGTTCCTCATCCAAGGGAAACCGTCACGGATTGTCTCGTGCGGCAGATATTTATTTGCCGCGTAGAATGTACGATGGGTGGTCCCGGGTCAGCTCTAGTCCGGGATTATTTCTTTTGTTTTCCGTCTTCCGTGGAGATCTTTGCGGCGACAGGTAGGTGTTTGTACCCCTTTCTGTTTCTTTTCTATGAACAGGATGTTGGTCTCCGCGGTGCTGGTGCTTGGGTTCCTCGGCCATTCTATCTGTTGGCGGGGAGGCGGCCGGGTCGAACGTTACGAGGCCTCAAAATCTCTGTCCACCCGGTATGGATTAGCCGAAACGTCGGATTGGAAGTTCGCCAACCATTTGTCTTACCAGTAGGCACACTAATTAGCCGGAGGTTGTGGCTGGGGGAGCTGGTGGATATATATGACCCAAAATTCGAAATAGCACATATTATTTTACCTCCAAATACTGGGACCCTACAGAAGAGAGCAGCAGCGCTCATCAACAATATCTAGGACGCTAAGCCTGTTTGGGAGGATCTACGCGGGTGATAAGAACAAAAATCCGGAGCGTGGATGGATCTGGAGACACGTGGGCCGGATCACACTCGCACGCGTTGATCTGAGATCTGAGGTGTCCTAAACGGGTGTGCGAGATTGATGTCGATCTGACTTGTTTTTGTGCACTCACACCAGGAGAGCAAATGGGCTATATAACCGCAGAAAACTATGAATCCAATTCACCAATGCAGCACTACTCCCGGGAACAGCTTGTCGACGCCCCTGGCCCCACCGCCGTCGCGCGCCCCGCCCTGGGCCATTGGGCGCGCACCTTCCACGCCGTCCCGCGCGCCACTCTTCCACCCCCCCGACGTCAACCACGCCCGCCTCGCCCTCGAGCTCGCTACCAGGGACGCCCGCGTCCTGCGCCCCGTCGCATCGGCCACTCCCCCTCCGACGTCGCGTGCACCACTGACTATATGCTCAATATCACCGCCCTCAACCGCGTGCTCGAGGTGAATGTCGAGGAGTGCTACGTCGTAGCTCAGGCTGGCATAACGCTCACGGACCTCCACGCTGCCCTGGCGCAACACGGGCTCGCCATGCGCAACCTGGGCAGCAATCTCGGACCAAACGCTCGCGGGCATCGTCGCGACCGGCCACGCACGGCTCAGGGTCAACTTCGGGGGTCATGTCTACGCATGTACTCGCACTCACTCTACTAGCACCGGACAACACGATCCGCCGCTGCTCGCCGACCGAGAACCCCGATTTGTTCGAGGCGACGGTATGCGGCATCGGCGCGACGGGGCTCATCCTTGACATCAAGCTTGAGGTCGAGCCTGCATTTCGCCTGCGGGAGGTGCACAGTCTGCGGCCGTTTGGGGATGTGGTAGGTTTTTTTTTTTTTTTTTGGCTTATGGTTATATTGGTTATGTTGTACATGTCTCACTCTGATATCTGATAAACGCCACAGGTTCGCGACCTCGACACGATCAAACACGAGGGCGAAACATTCAGGCTGTGGTGGTTCCCGGCACTGGGTACCGTACGGTGTATGGTGTCCAGCCGGACGCAGGAAGTGGGTGTCTGCTGCTTTTTTGTCTTGCCTATCTCCCCCCCCTCCCCTTCCGTTCTAACTTCCCTTCCCTTCACCTTCCATTTCATTTCTCCCTCCCCCTGGTCTTCCCCTTCCCTCACCCCCCATTTCCTGCTTACCTGACTACCACCCTCCCATCACATCCCATCCTCCCTCTTGCGCGGGCCTACCCCTACTTTCCTTTCTCACTTTCCTCCCCCACCTATTCCCCTTCACCTCCCTTGTCCTTCCCTTCCCACTCCTTCCTTTCCCCTTCCCTTCCCGCTCTTTCCCCTACCCACCCTCCCCACCTCCCCCCCCTCTCCCTTCCTGCCCTTCTCCCCCAACAACATATTTTTGCTAACTCGTTACATCTAGCCTCCCACCCCCACCACCCCTCCTCCTGTTCTGGTGCTCCCCCCTCCTCGGCTTCTTCGCATTCCACGCCGTCCAGCTGCTGCTGCTTCTCTCGCGATACGCTCCTCGACCCTGTTCCTCGGCTTCGGTTTCGGCTTCTTCAAATTCTTCTTCTTCTTTCTCCGTCGTCAAGTTCAAAGTCCGCTTCTTCCGCCGGATCCACCCCATCCCGAAACTGGCCCGCCCACACGCGGACCGCTGCAGCGCCTCCTCGCCCCCCCTCACCCGGCCCGCACAACGTCTGGGCCGCGCAGCCTCGCGTGCTGGCTTGGCGCCTGCTTGCGCGGGACGAAATAACTGGGGAGGGGGGCGTGCTAGTGGATGATAGTGTGAAGGTGTTTAATGTCGAGTGTCGGGTGAGTTTAAGAGTTTTTCCTTTGCGGGGTTTTTATTTTTCGTCCCGGGAGGGCCAGGCGGCTGGTTCCTTCCTTCTTCCTCCTCCTCCTTCTCCTCTACACAAACACAATATACAAATACTGACCCCCACTTCTCACACAGTACCCCCAACACACCACCGAGTGGGCACTGCCCTCCACGCGCGCGGGCCGAGTGTCCTGACCGAGCTGGCGCGTGGCTGGAGGCGGAGGAGGCGAGGGGGGATGAGGTGGGTAGCTCTTTTAAGCCTCGTGAGTTGCGCTCACCAACACCCCACAGGCGAACGGCCGCACTTCCCGATCGAGATCCGCTTCAGCGCGGCGGACGCGCTGTGGCTGAGCCCAAGCAGCGGCGGGGAAACGTGCTGGATTGGGATCGTGCAGTATAATTGCGTCTTTTTTGTCTGCGCTAGTTTATTCGACTTCCGGGTGGGAGCGGTTTCTCTACCCCCCTTTCCTCAATTTGTTTTTGGTTCGGTTCTCGACTCGGCATCCCTGCGAAGTGCACGGATGCCGACGCTGAGGGTGGGATTGCCGACCGCGGTCACCGTGGTGACGCGTTGAGCGTATGCCGAACGAACGCACACACCCTTCCATCTCACTCTTCCTTCCTTCCCTCCTTATCCTCCCCTCCTCCTCGATCTCCCATCCCTTCCCGTCTTTATTATTTCGCAAACACTGACGCTCATCTTTGCAGACCCTACAACCTCCCGACGCGCTAACCACGCGCTCTTTGCCGCGTTCGAGGCCATCTTGACGCGGCATGGGGGACGGCCGCATTGGGCGAAGGTGGGTTTCCGCTCTTCACTCCTCTTCTGTTGTGGGGAGGATCCCCCCCCCTCCGAGGCAGAGGGCCACGCTCTGCCAAAAGGAATAAATGTGCTGACCAACGTTGCAGGCCCCACCACCTCGACGCGCGCGCGGTGAGGCGGCTGTATCCTGATTTTGGAAAGTTTTTGGGGGTTGTGAGGGAGGTGGGTGTTATTCTGTGCTCAGTCTCTCTCGCCTCGGTGCCCCCGCTTCCTCTTTCCTCACTTCCTTCCTTCCCGAGGACGAGGTGAAGCAGAGTGGAAGCACAGCACGAGGACGAGGGCTGGATACAAGAAGGATGAAAGAAAAGACGCTAATCAATACCCGCGCAGGTCGACCCAGAAGGCACCTTCCGCAACGAGTACATGGAGCGGCACCTCCTCGGTGCGCCCGGCGGGAGCGACGGGCGGGAGTATAAGGCGTTCGCTGCATCACCTCGATCCTCTCCGTCGTCCTCCACACCATCAAGTGCACCCACTACATCGTCTACGTCGAGTTCATCCCCGTGGAGCTGGATATGGCCTCAGACTCGGAAGCCGCAGCCTGCCCCGCCGACGACGCCGACGTGGCGCACGGACTGGCGGCTCGCGCCGCCTGCGGAGGAGGTGGCGAGAGAGAAGGAACGGAGGCGGAGGGTGATGGCGTGGTTTGATGAGGAGGAGGGGGGCGATAGCCCGACACCCGATGACGGGGTGGAGAGTGATGAAACGAGAACGGGAGCAGTAGCAGCAGCGACGAGAGCGAGGCGACGCTCGCGGGGTCCCGAGCTGCTCGCACCCCACAAGGTCCACGACCTCGCACTTGGCCGCCCCAGACATAGACGCAGACGCAGACTCGAACGCAAAAAACACCCCGCACGGATATTGGTTGGATGGAAAATTAAATTAGAGTACAATACGTGCATGCATCGGACACGCACAAGACGGAGGATACACATCGTACAGTACACACTCTAATGATAATGCTTCCGTTTGACTTTGGTGCGGTGTTTTCAGTGCGTTTTCAGTCGGTTTTTACTTAAATTGAGGTTAATTGTCTCAGTCTCAAAAAAGCGCAGATGAAAGCAAAGCCTCCATTATCCGATAATGATACAGCAGCTATAAATAACCTCAAGTAGTATGTACATTACTCTCCGTCTACCTCTAGTCTCAGAGCTAGAACTTAAAAGCCCCAGCTGCTCGCGGATCGACTCGCGCACGCGTCGCTCGTACTCGGGCGATTGTCGCGGGTAGAGCTTGCTGCAGTCGACGCTCGCCGGGGACTCAAGTTTGGGTTCTAGCGGGGCGCGTTTAACGTTGGTTATAATAAATATTAATAGAAAAACCAAGAGGTCTAATTGGGAAAACGCAGAGAAAGGGAGAAAAAACGCACCCAGCCAGCATCGAAATGACACTCAGGATGACCTTCTCGACGCTCTGCACGGGGCTCCAGCGCTCAGATGCCTGCTCGTACATCGTCGGGTCGTCGCCGGGCGTGTGCAGGATGGAGATGCACACCGTGCCGTCGGGGTAGACTGGGGGCCGCGGTGTTAGTGATCGTGCACATGCACACATGTGGAAAGCAGTAAAGATGGAGAACGGAAAATGAAAATGATAAAACTGCCAACAAGGAATGCAGGTATGCGGAAAAAGATGACGAGAGATGACGCGAAATCCCGAACGCATGTACGTCGCGCACGTAAAGGGACGCGGGGAATGCCGGGCAGGCTGTAGCACAAGGCAGGAATTGCAAACTGAGGAAAAAAACTGAAACTAGGGACGCTTCGCCGCGGGGAAAAAGGTACATGTGGATGTGGCCCCTCCAGGCAAATCATCGCAACATGGCGCAAACGATAACCACGGCGGAAGACGGAGTTCGCGGGAGATCGGGACATGCATGCGGGACCCGCGAAACGCAATACGCACTGTTTGGGTGAAATAATGGGGGATCAAATCGCATTTGACGGAGAAAGTGGGTAATCGGTGGGCTGAAAAAGTATTAGCAGATGACCCAGCAACTTGGCAGGGCCGCGACGCAACAAACGTCAGTTTCGCAGCAAAAACACCACCTTCCTATTTACGGTGAGTGACTGAACGTGTCTCAGTTGACACGACTTACAAAGGGTGTATCTTGCGGCCCAGAGATGAGCGCCTCCCATGTGAAAATATCCGATTCAGAAATTGGACCTAAAACGATGACGACCGTGTATCAAGATGGATGTAATTGCGTTGTACCGGCGGTAAACATCCCATCGGGGACCCTACACGGTGAAAGGCATGTGAGACACGCGACGGCGGAGGGGGCCAATGGGAAGCGGACCTCCAGAGACAAGCTGGCGGTACTCAGTCATCAATCGTTTGGCGGCGCCGACATTGCTGCGAGAGTTCATGGTGGCGGACGACAAGGTGAGGACGCCGATCAAACACAATGACTAATCAAGAGCACTGCTTTAATTCCTAGAAATACATTTACTTTTGTAAAATACATTCGGCCCCAGGTGAACGTTGACCAGCTGGGCTACTCCGCGGATTTTGGCGCGGCCGCCGCCGTGAAACGAAAACGGTCTTTGGTTGGTAATCTCCGGTGCCACAATCAAGCCACAATTATTTAACGCATCGCTCAGAACGAGCCTAGGACGAGGATCAATTATCCGTCTCACAAAACAAAGGAAAACTCGGCGTACCTGGGTACAACGTTCATGGCCATCAACTGAGCAAAAAATGAGCGCCACATAGATGAAAGCCAGACCAGAGACAACCTCTTGGAACAACAGCTTGGCCGCATACGGGATCGTCAGCTGCGCCATCTGCTTCGAGCTCTTGGCAGTAGGTACACCATCCGTTGTATCCCATCAGCCCGCACTTGGAACACGCGTTTGACCTCGAATTTGTCGGACGAGATCATGAGACGCTCGAGCAGCAGCTGCGTCGGCGCCATACCCAATAAGGCAGTCACGCTCCATCTCCCCAGTCGCAGCCCACCTTCGCGGGAGCGACCTTCAGTGGGTTGGCGCGTTAGCGTCGCGCGTGGTCCTCTACAAAAACCGTATCAGCTACCAGTCCGTGGCTCCCGGCGCAAATCACACTTGCCTCGCGCGGGCGTGCATCTTGTCCATGACCATATGTTCTGCAGATAATGTATTAGCTTAAACCAAGAAAACACCGCACAAAGTCCGCTAACTCAGTTTCTATTCAAAAGGCCAGTTAACACGCGTCCGACGGGGCGAACAGATAGGACAGTGTATGCATACCTGATAGTAAATTGGTCCGAAGTACACATACGCCCTCCAGGGGCTCGCCCGTAATACCGCTCGTCAACATATCCTTGCCAGCGTAGCTGAACCCATGCTCCACCAGGATCCGGCTCATGTCGACCCCCTGCACCGCAAATAGCGATCGTCAATCTCTCTATATCTATTTTTCCGAAAAGATATTACCTTCGAGCCACCGAACGCTGTTCCGTACTGAAGCTTCCCGCAAAGAACTCCAGCCTAGAGACCGGTCATCAAACGCGGAAAATGCGATTCCAGAAATAAATCGCACTTTTCCGGCAAGAAGCTCTATCATCTTCCCCACCGTCATCCGAGAAGGGAAACCGTGTGGGTTCATAATCGTGTCTGAAAATATCTGCTGTGAGCCTGCTTGCTGCGGGGGAGTTGTAGTAAAGTAACTTGCCAGGATTGATCCCTTGGTCATTGAACGGCATATCTTCTTGGTTCACGATCAGCCCGCAAACGCCCTTTTGTCCATGGCGAGAGGAGAACTTGTCACCTAGCTCAGGGCGCCGCGTTTGGCGGATGAGCACCTTGATCAGTGTCTGATCATTCTCCGTGTCGCTGATCAGGATCTTATCGATATTCCCCGCAACGGGGAGACTTGTAAGTCATGGGGGTGTTCCTGTAAGGCACGGTGGCCGCTTGGCCGTTGAACGAGTTGTCTGTCGCGTTCGTGGGCGTCTGCTTGTTAATATAAACGTCACCAGGGTCCACGCGCTCGCCCACACCGGCTAGACCATCTAGCTGGATAATGTCGTATTTTTTGGCGACTTGTCCAGGATTGTTCTCGTCCGGAGGCGCGTCTGCCAGGCGATCATACCTGCCACGTCGGCGTCAAAACAATTCGAGTAGATCGGTCCGAAAGACGACGGTAGAACTCACGTGCCGTTGGGATATTTCCGAATGAGCGTAGCGTTCTTTGCGCAGGACCTGGCACCTACCATAGCCGCGGTCGAGGCTAGCCTGTTATTGAGATTGAGTTTAGGCAAGGACCAAGAGGGAATACAATCACCCGATTTAATATTAGCGCGTCCTCAATATCATACCCCACTGTAGCTCATCACAGCCACAGTAGCGTTTTGCCCAGCCGGAAGTCGATCGTAGCCGACGAGTTCGATTGTTTTCGTTTTGACCATCGGCTGTTGCGGGTACACCGACAAATATAGCAGCGTGTCGATCCGGTTGAGCTGGTTATACGCGATCGCGCCAATCGCTTGTTTACCCATAGCACTTGGGTATGTATTCCGGGGAGATTGGTTGTGGTGCGGATACGGGATAAGCCCGGCGACAGCGCCGAGCAGTGTGAATGGCTCTATCTCGAGATGTGTCGTGGCCGGAACAATGTCGGTCTCGTACAGGGCGATGTACGTGTCGTTTTCCTCGTTCACATCGAGGTACTCGACCAGCCCCTTCCGGAGAAAGTCGTCGAATGTTACTGCGCCTTTCTTGAGAAGCTTCACACCGTTTCCCGTCAGTCAATTGGGGGAGTGCGCGATAACGGGAATGATCTTACTGAGACATGCTCCGAAGTGACTCGAGGTCGCCCATTTTCGACAATGATCGTCGGGCGGCAAATGCGGCCGCCGTCGCTGGCGATGTGGACAGCCTTGTGGTGGTGATTTATATAGACGCTCACAAACTCACTGACCCGGCGTGCCCGCCGTAGCCGTCGGAACTGCGAGACAAAACGCGTAGGATAGCGAGTAAGCCCGATGATCGTTCCGTTTACATTCACCACGAATGTATGAGGGCCGTAAATCTCCGTCCCAGTGGCAAGGCTGATGTCTGAAAAGCGCCAAGAAAGTTAATTAGGGGCGAGGTCTATCCCATTTGTACTCCTACCTTCAACGCCGAGCATAAACGCAAGCCGAATGATAGGCCTCCTCCTCGACATCGGTCGTGATGTGCGTCATGAGCGCCAGATTCTTGACCAGCCCGCATGCCTCGCCTTCAGGCGTGTCGCTGGGGCACAACATACCCCATTGACTCGGTTGCAGCGCACGCGGTCCACTGACTTTCCGGGTCTTCTCAAACTGCGACGAAATACGGGTCATCATCCCCAACGCGGAGATGAAGCTGAGCCGACTGAGGACATGGGTGACGCCAGCACGCTCCATCTTGAACCGCTTCAACGACCAGTTTCCGGTAGATATCGCTCGCGTAAAGCCAGAAGTAAGGTGGTCGCCCTGGAACTGCATGGTATTGAACGCGTCGAACTCATTCGTGCGCGACTGCTTTTTCAAAACTTTGTCGATCGCAGTCTTGAGGTTGGCGTTGTACGTCTTGAAGAGATCTTCAAAGAGTAAAGCAAGAAGTTGGCCGGCACTGTGAGGGAGACAGAATCAGTCAAGCTTTAAGATCAAAGCAGAGGGAACGTAATTACAGCTCCAAACGCTTGTTTCCGACATAGTCGCGATCATCCACCATTTTTTTCGTCCTCCATAGCCATGAGCACCCGACGGGTCATGGTAGCGACGAAGATCGCCTTGGGTCGGAAGTCGAGACCGTTTACGGGTACATGCGCAAGGACAATCGTCGCAAGAGCCTCCATGGCCTCTTCCCACGCGGGCCGTCGGGGGACCCATCACCCTGCGATTCACTTTGACGCGCGTGCCGAATGTACTCCAAGGCCTGTTGCCGCGTGAATACCCCAAGCTTCGCAGCGTCCTCGAGATTCGCAGAAAAAGGCAATCTTGTACGAATCGGTGTTTCCAGCGGTGAGGAGGAGGATCTCCTTGTCGGACTGGATACCGAGCGCCTTGAGAGCAATGACGATAGGGATGTCTTCGTGAACACAATTGTGTCGAAGATAGATCTTCCCCTTCTTCGTGGCAACGTAAGTCTTGGATTTCAGTCCTCCGTGGGTCGAGCTGCGCGAGAAATCATTAGAGCGTGTCATGCTTGATATTCGGCAACTTACGACGTGCAAGAAGCCTGCACGGTCCCCTTGACTGAGTCCAACTCGACGATAATCCGATTCTTGCTCAATTGCTCCTGAACAAGAATAACCTTCTCCGTGCCCCTCACTACAAAATAGCCTCCGGGATCGAGCGGGCACTCAGTCATCCGCGCCAGCTGTGCTGGCGTTCGGTTCGTCAAAACACACTTGCTGCTTCGCAGCATGATCGGGATCCGCCCAATATTGACATTCCGCTGGACAATATTCCTCCCGCGAGTGTAGTGTATGGTGACAACAATGGGAGCGCTGTATGTGATGTCCCGTAGTCGGCATTCGTGCGGGGTGACCCTTTTGTCAATCGCCTCAGGCTCGTTCCGGTCGGGGAGCCCGACATTGATATCCGTGTACTTGAGCCAGAAACGAGGGTCGACATCCGAGGTAACCTGTTGTTCGCTTTCACGATATTTTTGATATCGGTCTCGACAAAATAATTGAACGAATCGATGTGTTGCTTGACGAGACCCTTCACTTTCAAGAAAGCCGGCAGGAGAAGCCATTTATCCTAGAGAATGGATTGAGGTACTGCAAGTAGCCTGGACGTCGTTGGCGAACCTCCACGTTCTTTATTGGATCTGTAAGCCCAAGACCATGCCAGTTTGCGCCGGTAATCTGATTCCATTCACTCTCTTCCTCGGCTGGATCCATGAGACGAAGGCGGATTCACTATCCAGTTCAGACCGCGTTCTGAACGCGATGGGATTCCGAAGAACGCAATTGGCGCCTAAGCGCGAGACGAAAAGTTGTGAGGGAGTCAAGTTAACTTTGATGGCGAGTCTCGCGAGCACGTGCACCTACACGATCACGCGATCAGAATTTTGACGGCGCGTTGAGCGTTAAGTGCTAAGCGCCAAGGAAGCGCGTATAGAGTGAAGGAATCGGCATTCTGGAAATGAGTCACGACCTCAGTCAGCTGGTGCCTGATACGAAAAAAACGGCCCAGGTTTCGGAGATCTCCACTTGTGAACTCGCACAGTAGGCACAAAGACCGAGATGGAAGAGCTCTGAGCTGGATTCTGGAAAGGCCATGACAAAATATCGATATTGATGATGCGCTCATTTGCGCGTCATCTTCGACGAGGTATCGACCAAAGTGTGTTCGATTGATCAAATATCGTTCGAGACCGAGTCCCCCAATTGTAGATCGGAAAATCTCTCACATCACGCCTTTAAATACGTGCGCGTGTGACAGGCTAGCGGGCGATCAAGAAGAACAACCGAAACATCTCACACACCAGCGCGCCAGTTTACATACCGTGTAGAATGGGAGACTGCCGCCAAAGTCGAGACCTCACGTCTTTCGATGTTACATGATATTTTAGCGTAGGCTTCCGGCGGCAGGGTTCTGGATCATCCCAAATAGCGAAGCATTAGAGTTTAAAACTTATGGAAGACCGGGGCTCCCCGGAGAGTGTGAGTTCAAGTCCATTCGTCGGCTCTACTTTGACCTGGCCCAGGCCTGGTACCTGTTCTCCGTTAATATCGTCTTGAGAGTTTTCTCCGCGCTTTTCAGCTCAGCCTCGCCACGAAATCACATAATCCATGCTGATATATGGGCCTAGATCAAAGCGATGAAATATCGGCGCTCGAAATGAATCTCGGAAACCACAAAATAAGAGGAAAAAGCCGGGCAGTCGGAGAGCCTTGTTTGGCCGGAACTGCCTCGAACCAGAAATAGCAAGATCACAACTTAAATTAAATGCGGCAGACAGACCAAGTAGGCTAAAGCCGCCGGAGGTTTCCCCGGGGTTATACGGCCAAAGTCCGAGAATGAGTTCGAACTATCAAGGTTACCGAGATCCGAAGCCGATGCGCATAGCATCCGCCCGAAGCACCTCCCGCGAGCCAGTCCCACTTTGTTGAACGCGGTACGAAATCTTGCATCCAACCTCGAATGGAGACTCCCGTTCGATGCGGATATAGTGAGGCTGGTATGCCTGCAGTCCTTTGACTCGGACGGCTCTTATCCTGCCCCAAGGTGTTCCTGACCCGCTTTGTAGGGAACTTGGCGCCTGAACTCGAAGCTAAATGTACATCCGTCGATGGTAGCTTTCAGGAGTTCCCAATGTGAGGTGTGGATTCTGTACATATAAAATTGAGTACCCGTCAAAATGATATTCACAAACTGCAATATCGCGATAAAGACGCGTTGAAGATTGTGGCCACAAAGCGACCCAAAGCCGTCTCCAATTGACCGAAGGGTCTAATACCTATTATATTGAAGGCGCGGGCTTTGGAGATAAAATTCAGCTTGAAACGTGCATGAGCCGCAATAGAGAATACCAGGTGAAAAACGCGAGTTCTCGCGAGTTGAAAGAGTAGCATGAATGTGTATCTGGTTGCGCCGGTTTCTGGAGTTGAATACGAGCGTAGCCGATAACAGAATTAAAGCCATGGTTGCGTAGACGGTTGTCTACGAAATCATTGATAGTGCGTAGGAGTTCTTTCAAATTAGGGTTCGAGGTCTATCTTAAAGCTTCTTGAGGCTGAAGTTGGTCCGAGGTCTCCCATTGGCATTGACAGCGATATTGGGACGGCGCCGAACCAAACAAATGCCCAGCACCGGTATGATGATTGAAAATCCCGAATAAAATAAAGCCACCTACATAGAAGGCGGCTTGACTCTGTAGCGTAGAATACAAGTAGAAGATCAAGTTGAAACTTACATAAAGAAAGGAACTTACCATCGACACGGGCTATGCGATGACTTTGGTCGGGCCTGTGCAAATTTATCAGGTAGGGGACATACCAGAGGGTACCTTGCCGTCCTGACGGGGTTCGACGATCTGCTAGACGCGATCGATGTCGATGGGAGTTACTGCACTGGAGACCACCCGTCCATCGATGACGTATCCGGACCCAGCTCCCGGAGGATACCAAGGACCCCAAGATTGCGGCAACAAACAGCAGAGCAAACGTTATTTCCGTTAGCTGTGCATCCAAAGAAAATGCGTTTCTGCCCTTGTTTTCGAGATGCATCGCTTTAACTTCCTTTACAAAGCCGACCTGACGCCGTTCTACCAGAATCGACAATGCAATGAATACGGTAGACTCAGCCTACTGGGCATCACCTTCATCTTCGCGTCCAGGGACTCTGGTGTAGCTGGTAACGGCAAGCTCTGTTTGTTCCCCAACGGTACACAAAGCGAGGATGCACCTCTTTTAAATCGTTCGTCCTTTCTTCTCGGTCCGCGGCATTGTGAGTTACTTGCAACGCAGCATTGTTCCCCACAAATTGCTCCTTTTTCACCAGCGTCGGCGCGACGCAGGTGAGCCCCGGCTCGGCGGCTTTCAATCCCGAAAGTACCGCACCACTGACCGGCGGTGAGTTTAGCAACATCTTTGCGCTACCCGAATACCAGCAGAAGGCGGTGGGCGAATGTTACAAGTACCACGAGCCGCCTTACGGCGTTGATCGGTACAATATTTCCCCGAGAGCGCGGGGAATTCCGGTGAGTTTTTGCCTGTTACCCTGAGATCCGTACCTTTACCGCCTGTCTAGGACTTTTCAGTGAATGAAGTTTGTACCGTCGTCACCGAAGGCCGCACCATAGCTGTCGCCGGCACGTCCGCCGAATCACCCGTCATCGGTGCCATTATAACACTTAACGATGCACGGCTCGCTGCGGGCAAGTTGCCAGTTGGGTTCATCAACCCAGCTAAGTATACATTCCGACGACTTTCGGGGTGCCTTCCGCGACATTGTGAGCGGTAATAATGCAGGATGTGGGCCGGACGGGTTTGAGAGTGTTGAGGGGTAGAATATTTCAGGTTTGGGCACGCCGGATTTCGAGAAATTGCTGGACTTGTGGATGAGCTTGTCATGAGTTTGTTCGTTTCATTGTACTTACTTACTTACTTCCGAACTCATGTTGGCCTGAATTCTGGTTGCGATTTTCCTGGGGAATGAGCAGGAATGAGCGTTCTTTGCAAGATGTGACCAGCGGCGAGTCGGACCAGCAAAGCGAAAGGAGCACCGCCACCTAGCAATCTCAGCCAAACAACTGAACGTCTCGTGCCGAAAAAGGCAATTTATCGACTTCAAGTACGTGTCTTCGAAACTGAGGTTCCAGTACAATTTGACAGCCGGATTTCGAGTTATATGCCCGCATGGATCACGGTCGCTGGCGGACGCCGGCGACCTTCGATGGCTGCCGGTGGCCATCAGTGGTTGGCGGTCACCAGCCTTAGGTAATGGTGTTCGGCAATTTCCACCATACTTTATATGTATTTTGAAGGCCCCTATAATTTCCGCCAAAGATCGCTGGTCGCTGGTGGTCTCCGCTGGCCTCCACTGCTCTTACAATTTCAAATTTTCAAAAGATGGTATGATTCGTTATATCTTACTCGGACTCTCGACATGTCTGCCCCGGTGCCTCCTGCAATGTACTACAAGTTAAATGTATTCTCTTCATAATTTGGGTGTGAAGGACCATACAGATCGCAGAACCACCAGTCTCCAACAGTTTTTTGCACTCAAATGGGCCAGTGGAAACCACCGGTCTTTGATGGTCTTTTGAAAAGCTTTTGGCCAGGGACCGCCTAACATTCGGGCCACTGATGGCTTGAATTAGTATCTTAAGCCCTGTGACAGACACCGGTCCTCAGTGGTTTTTCAAGATGTGTTTGACCGGTCTTTGGCAGTTTTTGACCGCTACTTTGGCCAGTGGAGGACGGCGGTCTTCAGTGGTTTAAAGGAGCCAAAGGAGTGTTAGAGCACTATAAGGTATGGAAAGATCACTGGAGACCAACGGTCAGTGCTGGCTTTGAACCATCTTCTAGGCCAACGAGCACCACCGGCGACCGGCAGTTTTGGATAACTTTCACAAGACAGGAAGGGAGCCGTTGATGGTTGATGGTATCGGGTTGGTCGCCGCCGGCGACCAGTGCGGGCCGCCGGCCCGCTTGACCGCAGTTCCTGCGGGCATATTACTGGAGTCGGATTTCCAGGTCTAATGAAAATTCTATACATGGTAACTCTCCCTTTTCTCTCTCTCTTCTCTCTTCTTGTCTTGACTTGGGAAACTTGAAAAAACCCCGCCGCCCCCCGACATCACCCAGGAGCCGGGTGAAAGTACTGCCAACCGACTCGCCGGCCCTTCTGATCTACCCCATGAGAACTCTAGCTAAATATAGCTATATAATCCGGCGGGGGGGCCTACTGGATGCACTGTTGCTAATTTTCCGACATTGGGGACCGAAAGATGGTATCGAAAAACGACGCACCGGAATCGCCCCAGTCCAGACACTCAAGCGGCACCATACCCTGTTCACCACGCTCATTTTTGCACAGCGCCCACCCGTCATCGTATTCGGCCATCATGCGCAAGACTTCGCCGGTAACAATCGACAGCTCGTCCGGAAGGGAGGGGATAAACTCATAACGCACCGTCGCGGTGGCGACGGGGTTAACGGGCGGAGGAGCCGGAATTGAGTTATTGGACGAAGACAACAGTTCGATGTCTGATCTGTCAGCCTTATCGAGGAGTAAATCGGGTGACGACGGCCTGCTAATGATCGGCGCCTCATCTCCGTCTGAAACTTGGCTGTCGTCATCTGCTACGGCAGGGACGGAGGGGAGTATAGTTTCTTGGCCGGGTCCGTTGTCTGAAAAAACCATATAAACAAAAGTATCTTAGTTTTGCTTTGCTGTGTAAACGGAAATGGCTCACTGATCATGCGAGGCTCAACTGGGGTAAACGGCGCAGAGGGCGCATGTGTGCTTGGAAGGAGAGATACGGTGCGTACTGGAGTCAGCGAGCCCATTTTCTGCACCACGGACCGAGTTGAAGGCCTCGAAGTGGGACTTGCAGCCCAGAATTCTGATACATGTCGCCAGAGTATATCTGACATCGCTGGGGGACCAGACGGTCTCTGTGGTCGTTCATTGTTGAGAACCTTGTTCATGGCTCCAGGTTCGCGCAGGCTCGAAAACGGAGGTTGTCCGGTGTACAACTGGACAACCTCAGACCGCGAAGCAGAGAACGCGAATGACCGTTACCTCAAAACAGACACAGCCGAACGCATACACATCGGTGGCTGGTGTCCGAGCGAATTCCAGTCCAAACTGGCCTGGATCCAGTAATTCTGGGGCCATCCAGTAAAGACTCCCTCCTTGATTCGTGCTCGTCGTAGAAGTGGCGTCGGAAAAAAATACTGAGTCCGAAATCGGTCAAGCATGCGCTCCAGTCCTCCTTGACCAGGATGTTTGCCTGCGGTATCAGATCAGTTGAGTAGGCATCGTTAGAAAAATATGTACTCCTCGTAAGTCGCCGTGGACAATATTACGGGAATGGAGGTACTCAAGACCTTGCGAGACTTGGTAGAGCTAAATTCCGGTGTGAATAAAATGCCTTGCCGGGCAGGCACACAAATTCACCAGTTTATCCACGTTGAGATAGCCATGAGTCTTGAGATAATTTGTCACGGTGCCGTGCTCCATCCAAGGGGAAACCATGCACAGAGATGAAGGGAAAGTATCCCTATCGATTCCCAAGAAGGGCAAGATATGCGGGTGGCACAAATCCTTCCATAAAAGAGCTTCTCGGCAGAATTTCTGTGCTCGTTAGACCGTGGTGGTGGCCCGTCTGTACTGAACACTCACTAAGCGAATACGGCGCAGGTCCGAGCCACGGATAAAATATCGCATGCGTTTTAAAGCCACACGCTGGTCGCCATATGAGGCGCAATAAATGTCTCCGAACCCGCCCCCGAAACTCGGATGCTCATCTCGCCCGGTCACCCCAACGATGAACAGCGAAGAGGGGAGTCTGTCACAACGTTCAGATAACTTGCGAATCGTGCGTAGTGCCATCCGATTGTGCTCCTGCGCCATCATAAACCCTCTGTCGAGTGTCTGCGATATACGATCAATCGAAACTAGTGAAGGTAGAATTGAATGGCCTACTTCTTGGACGACATCAAGAAAATTCTGGGCTGAGTCACCCTCGAGACGTAGCACTGCTTCCTCGTCGGATGTGGAGTTGAAAATGGACACAAGAAGTGTGGGAATTCGCCCCTCGTCTGTCCGGAGAGCGACTCGAAACTTGGGATCATCCATAAGCTCTAGTTCAGTCGCTAACTAAGTGATATGAGGATGTAATCAATCATGAGGAAGAGTTCCTACCTCCAATACTCTCTTTCGGCATTCAAGGCCTTTAACAATGGCATCAACGATAGTGTTCGTTGTCATCGAAGCTATGTGGGTGTCCACTGTCATCCGAAGCATCCTTCCTTCCCTTAGACTGCGTCTGACTTCAAGGCCGCGATGGTCACTCACTGTGTACTGCAAGCGCCTTTAAGGAACGAAAACGAGGCCTCGTATATCATAATCTTCGCCAGTGATGTGGCCCCATTCATTGTGGCCCGTTCAGTTACAGGCTAAAGGTCTTGTCTGCTCCTCAGACGGCCGTTGAGGACTAAGTGATGTCTGAGTATGTGGGAAATGTGGCAATGTCCGTCAGAGGCTATGCAGCCGGGAATTATACGAGGTGATTTTGGTCCATTCGATATTTCTAGATGTTTCCTCGTCCCAAGGTGAGTACATTTCACTTCGTTAGAAGCGGCGGGAATATGCGCAGAAACCCTAAACTCAGACTGTAATATGAAGCCGCGTCTTCCACTTTTTTTTTTCCGACAGAGTTTACCTAACCCACAGCAGGGCAAGGAGAGTGCAAGCCAAATCCTTTGATGAGCGGAGTGTGGAGAAGATCGTTTGTAACTCCGAGCATATAACTAAATTTAAGTTGTCTCACAGCCCGCTGTTGCGAAATTTCAAACACACAAGTGCAAAGTCTGTTCACAGCCACACGCTCAACTTTTTGCGGCTTCTTTTTGGCTTCTTTTGCGCTTCTTCGAGCGAATTCAAATGGACTCACCTTGGGACAAGGATCCGGAAAACAGGAAACATCTAGAGACATCGAATGGATCAAATCTCCTCCAATATACAACGCCGCGGCCATCTCTTCCGCTTCGAAGTCGTAGTACACCAAGTGCGTGCAAATACCGTTAATACCGCAAAAAATCAGAGTTTGGCGATGAATTAATAGGACAAGGAACTGCAAGGTCTAGGTACACACCCGATGGAAATGAATTCATAGTACCTGTCAGTCATAGGCTATATGCGTGCATGCTCCGAGTCGATATTCCAACCCTGCAAATCATAACGGCGGCCTTGTTCAACTTTCTAGATTTGCTCGAGTCTCTATATCAACGAGCAGTGGCAAACATGAGTCTGGAGTCCAAAGATCGACGGCGGCCCTACATCTCCGTAGACATCTCCGGTGACAGTCGCACCAAGCGACTTCTATCCAGTACCCGCGATCCCGAGTTGCGGCCCCTCGTACAATTCAGCCTTTCGCGATTTTGACGTCGGCGCGGTGCCCTTGATATGGGCTTTGCTCCGATGTTCCTGGTGCCCCTGCCGATAATGTAGGAATTATTTGAGGTATAAAGCCTTCGTCCTCCTCGTGTCGAGAACCAGCTGCTCTCGACTACCATGGCTTCCACCCTCGTATCGCTTCTTGCTTTCTCTAACCGCTGGTGCGCTGGCGCAATCCTTAACCACGAAGGTAGTAACATCGACTCCTGCTCCAAACGAGGTCGTCTACATCACCACTGCATGCTCGGCCACTTGTCCTCCGAAAGACAACGTAGGCAATGCACTTATCGCCAGCTCTAACTGTGGAACCAACTGTCTTTTCTGTCGCTGGAATTGGGTAAGTGACTTCTTGTTGACGTATTTGAAAGGAGCTCATAATAGTCATATTTCACCTGATCCAGCCCGGAGGAAACCATTTTGCTCAGTACGACACAGTGCGTATAGTGGCCATTGATCAGCCGCAATGTGTACTAAGAGAAACTACAGACCACTGGCGCAGTTTCCTCGCCCAAAGGCGTGGCTGCCAATCCTATCCTCGCCACGGTTGCGTGCACGACCTCCGTCGTCACTTCCTTCCTGCCGAGCCCTACCCCGACCTCTCTCACCAGCATACCTACTTCGTCCTCAGCCAGCTCGGTTTCGTCCACCCCGACCACCCCAATCGCCAGCGGGTGGTCCACCGCCATCCCATGCGCGACCGACACTCCTTCTCGTATCCTCACCGACACATACAACACAAACTCCAATACCAACACTCCTTGTCTTGTACTCAGCGTTGTTTCGCTCTCGGCTTCACCTATGCGGCTGTTGAGTATGGCGATGAATGCTACTGCGGCGCGGGTCTTGTCCCAGATGTCTCCGCGGCCAACATCTCTGACTGCAACGTGCCGTGCGCCGGTGACCCGACCATAACCTGCGGGGCCGGATGGCGTATAGGTTCGTCCACCTACTGTCTCCGTCTCTGTAGTTCTTGCTTAACTCGCTTTCCTTTAGGTGTACAACACCACGCTCACGCCGCCCGCTAATGTTGCACCGTCCGGCTGGAAACCCTACGGCACCACCGGTTGCTCCCAGGACTCCGGGAGCCGCGTCTTCGCCAACAGCGTCATCGCTAGCGGCATCGCCTCGACCAACACCCCGGGCGCCTGCATGTCGTACTGCGCCAACTTGAACTACACCATGTCCGGTGTGGAGTACGGGTCCGAGTGCTACTGTGGCAGAGCTTGGAGGGACGGCACGCCTCCGTCGGACATTCCCAAGGCGTCGTGCGGCCAGGCGTGCTCGGGTGCACCGGGGGCGACGTGCGGCGGGTTTTGGGCGATACAAATATACGTCGCAGCGTCTAGCTAGTTCAAGACTAGCAGTTGTTCGTTCTTTCTTCTTTCGGGCATACTGGAAACCTACATTATTCTGTATTTAACTGGTTTTCTACTTGACAAGCAATAATACGCATCAGACCTGCAATAGGTAATTTTGTGTTTGCACGAGTCTCAAAATACAGAAGTGATAAAGTGTCTGTCTAGAGAGACTATTGTCCGGCCGCGTACTAAATGGCGTTTCATTTTGCTTGCCTGCTCAACGGTTGAACCTGTGCCGTTCTGCCGACCCCAAGACTTGACCAATCTCAGTCAAACAACTGAGCGTCTTATGCCGAAAAAGCAACGAAAAAGGATACATTGAACTCCTACACCCGAGCGACACGAGAGAGTTTTCTGGATGAAGGCTGGTGAGAGGGCTCCCGGGATTTGATAGCCAAAAAAAATGATATCAGGAGTAGGCAGGGAAGGTACAAGCGTCAAATCTGCTCATGTACGTAGATTAGGACGAGCTCAAATGATCACGAGAAAGTTGAACGGTACATCTGCGGAGGTAAAGGTAAAATTAGTATCGCTGCGGAAAAGAGTGGTTGTGGTTATGACCTACAGCCTACCGACCCATCGTTTTTTCTGGCATACCACCATTCTCCCTCCTTGTCTAGAATATCAATTATTTCGCCCTTGCGAAACGATATCTCATTGGGATCATCTGGCGAAGCGTCGACTTAAAGCAGTGTTAGGTGAAGTTCGATATTTGGAAAGCGCAGCACGTACATGTATACAAAGCCTTGGCTTTCAATATTGCTGGATCTTCACCGCCAACTGTACGCCCTGTTGGGGTAGCACTATATTGCACGGCTGATAATTCGTGAATTACCGAAGAATGATGAGACGTAGGAAGACGTACGATCTTCGCTGGGGACCTGGGGCGGCATACTCATCCGCTGTGAGCGGCGAAAGTCACGTTTCTCCAAACCCAATGTCTGTGTGGCATCCCCGCGACCCAGGCACTCCTGCGGCACCATACCTTTGAGACCATGCCTATTTTTACAAAGTGCCCAGCCGTCACTGTACTCGACCAGCACATGCAAGACTTGGCCGGTCGCAAATCAACAGTTCGTCTGGGAGCGAGGGTTTATACTCGTAGCGCACCGTTGCGGTGGCCGCGGATTCTGTGGGCACATTGACAGCCGCCGGGACAAGGCCATCGGGTGCTCCCGTTGGCAGGGTCAGTACATCAGGGAGTTTCGGGGCTTCATCATCTGCCGATTTGAATTACATACACCACCGGGAAATGATTGCAAGACGCACGATCTTCTGCCGTCGGAATAATTCGTAGAAAGTTGGAAGGTGCAGCTGTTAAATTAATGTTGAGTGAGCGCTCCTGAAGAAAGGGGTGAGAGACGTACTGCCCACTGACCCATCGGCCTTTCTGGCCTGCCACCAGTCGCCATCATTGTCGAGTATATCAAGTATTTCGCCTTTGCTGAAAGCTATATCTTCTGGATCATCTATCGGGCTTGGGCTGTCTGCAGGCAGCGGTAGCTGAGTTTCGTTATTTGAGCAGCACAGCAGAAGACGTACAGTTATATAGAGCCTTGGCTTTACAGCGATAAATTTCGGCATCTTTACGAGTCGGCCAAACCATCTTCTGAACCACAGATCGGGTTGGAGGTCTCGCATCAGGACTTTGAGCCCAAAATTCCGTTACATGCTGCCAGAGGGCATCCGACATTGTCCGGGGATCGGAGGGTCTTTCTGGCCTTTCACCTTTGAGGACTTTCAGCAAAGCTGCCGGTTCAGGCAGGCTCGAGAACGGGGGTCGATCCGTGTATAACTGGACAATTTCAGAACGCGACGCAAAGAAAAGAGGAAGATTAATACCTCAAAACACACGCAGCCGAATGCATACACGTCGGTGGCTGGTGTTCGAACAAACTTCAGCCCGAAACTGTCCGGATCCAGTAATTCTGGGGCCATCCAATAAAGGCTCCCTCCTCGATTCGTACTCGTCGTCGAAGTGGCGTCGGAAAATATACTGAGCCCGAAATCAGCCAAGCACGCACTCCAGTCTTGCGTGATCAGAATATTTGCCTGCAGTTAATCAGTTCACCATGATGAAGAAACATCGGAAATATGTACTCCTCGTAAGTCTCCGTGGACGATATTGCGGGAATGGAGGTATTCAAGGCCTTGTGCAATTTCGTAGAGCTTGATCTTCGTGTGAATAACATACCTCGAGCACGCATGAAACTCACCAGTTTGTCCACATTTTCATAACCATGAGTCTTGAGATAGTTTGTCACGGTTCCGTGTTCCATCCAAGGGGAAACCATGCAAAGGGATGAAGGGAAACTATCCCTGTCGATTCCCAAGAAAGGCAAGATATTCAGATGGTGCAGATCCTTCCACACAAGAGCTTCGCGGCAGAATTTCTGCGTTCATTAGGACCTATCGGAGGACCTCCTGCACTGAACCGCTTACCAAGCGAATACGGCGCAAGTCCGAGCCACGAATAAAATACCGCATGCGCTTCAAAGCTACGCGCTGGTCACCGCATGATGCGCGATAAATGTCTCCGAACCCGCCCCCAAAACTCGGATGCTCATCTCGCCCGTTCACTCCGACAATGAAAAGCGAAGAAGGGAGCTTATCACAGGATTCAGATAGCTTCCGAATGATACGGAGTGCCATCCGATTGTGCTCCTGCGCCATCATAAACCCTCTGTCCAGTGTCTGAGACGTACATCAATCGAAACCTGCGAGAGAATGAGGAATGACAGCCTACTTCCTGGACCATATCGAGAAAATACTGGGCCGAGTCACCCTCCAGACGTAGGACTGTTTCTTCATCAGATTTGGAGCTGAAAATGGACACCAGAAATACGACAATTCGCTCCTCGTCTGCGCGTAGAGCGGCGCGCAGCTTGGGATCATTTGTGAGCTTTACTTTAGTCGCTAACTGGGCCACATTAGGGTCATTAGCATTAATATATCAAGACAATTTCTTACCTCCAATACTCGTTTCCGGCATTCCAGGCTGTTAACAATGGCATCAACAACATTGTTGAATGTCATCGAAGCTATGTGATCATCCACTGTTGTCCGAAGTATCCTGACTTTGTTCAGACTTTGTTTGAAACCAAGGTCGAGAAATCCACCTACCGGGTATTGCAAGCGCCTGCAAGGCACGAAAGCGAGGCCTCATATATCAGAATCTTCGCCAGTTCTGTGGCCCGGGCCCCATTCATCATCGCGCGTCCAGTTACAAGTCTTGCTCACTTCCTAGGCAGCCACCGTCGTTGAGGATTGGGTGTCATTGAGGGAGAATCAGTGGCAATGTCAGAAGCTGTCGAGTTAATGTTAAACACGACGTAGAGGCGATGCGACATGGGCCTACGTCGGCTCGATACCAGGACGTCGGAGAATTGATGACAATCGCTTACTTTCTGCAATAGGCCGGCGAATAAACGACTAGAGGATTCTAACCGGCAGGTAGTACAGTTGGAAGTTGCCGATGTAGGTAGAATTGACTTATAGAAATTTCGGTGCGCAAGAATAACCGTCTATTTACTTTAGTATAAACATCCGTTTTACGTGGTAAGCACCTCCCAACAACTACACCACCATTTAAACCGGTTCTCTAGAAGATCTTGATTGCCGAATATCAGCCGATGACCTCAGCGTTCTCCGAGGGACCTCGAAATATTATCTCGGTGATCCCGACATGCGGCGATCAGAATGGCAGGTTGTTTGAGATCTGAAGCAGGTCCTAAGGACGTCCGACTCGGAGCAATATCCAACCCAATGTCTTCGCGATACCATAACCCTCCAGCGCCATTCTAGCCATATCCTTATTCCAGGAGCAAAATAAAATTCAGACACAAGCTCAACGTTGACCTTACAAGCTTGGACACTACGGCGCTCTGTGTTTCCGAGCGGAAAGTATTGAAAAAGCAAATTAGAAGTTCCTTCCGCACACATACCAAGTCGTTCCAACTCCGATGCTGTCAAATGTCAACCGCCAATCAAAGTCAACGAAGTCGTACGATCTTTTCTTTTCCTGCCACCCGAAAAACCACCCACTCTTTACCGGTGCTACACCTCAAGGCCTCAACGCCTGCGGTCTTTGCGAATGCCCGCCCTCAAAAAAGGACCTCCTTCTCAAGTCTTCAATTGGCTCATCAAACCCAGCCTGCTCTCTTTCATTCCTGTCAAGACCGTTACCTTTCTGTGAAGCCCGTATCCAGTGCTCCTCAAGTTTCAAGTTCTTTTTGGTTGTGATATCCTCTCAGACTGTCAAGTCTGGAACTCAAGCCTAAGCTCTTGTTATACTGGACCTGACCCTTTCCTCAAGTCTTCCTTAGTACACACATATATATTTCTACGTTGTTCTCCGTTTTTTCCCCCCCTTTCTGCGAGGCTCCTGTGTAGTACGTTGACTTTGAATGAAGTACATTTGCGCTCTCAATTTCCTCCGGGGTGAAAATATCAAATAATTTATACGGAGGGAGCCCCGGAGATCTCGAAGGATCTCGTAAATGGCTCCTCAGAGATGTCGTCGGGAGACGGGTCTCAGAGGATTGTCAGGGGATACTCGCTTTTTACATCATGCAGAGATCCCGGCTGATGTCCGGCCCACTGAAGCCCGGAATGGCAGGTGGGATCTCAGGCTGACATCCCCATCAAACGGCGGTGTAGTCTTATAGCAAACACGATCGTGTTGTTGGCTGACTTGCTGATTACGCAATATGGTGGCTGTCCACTCCACGTGCTCACGCTCCGCTCTCGACGCGTCTCTCATATCGGCCCACACCGCGCGTCCTGCCGCCGTTATTGCTCCATCAACCCCGTAGTATTGCTCCAGGACTTTGTTCTTGGTCCTTGGTGCGTGCCAGAGCGCTTTCAGGCCGTGTAATACTGTCTAATTCTCCCTGCCTGCAATTCAGCCGCCTCTTTCCTTCTTTCACATTTCTCGGCGTCCTGGTATCGATTATTGTACTCTAATCTGTGTCTATGAGTACCGGGAATCCGAAACCGTTCAAAAAGCGAAGAGATTATGCGTCCCTGCCCCTACCCGAGCTCCCAGCCGTGCCGGCGAATGCGGCTCAATATCGTCTCTCTCCGACAGAACGCAGAGAGTCATCACTTCTGTTCGGCACATCCTCGTCTCTCAGCAATTCCAACTCCCCCTCCCCTGCCATATCCCAGTTATCCCTCTCTCCCTTGCTCCCGCTTGCGCCATTGGAACACTTCAGCTCTGCTGAGCCTGAGATGAACCTGCTTACCGACAGCCTAGGCAGAATGGATGTATTGCATGAGGAGAAGAGATACCTGTCGAAATACGAGCACGTGGAAGCCGTTCTCCGCTGCGTCAACCAGCATTTTCAATCCCTGGGTCATTTTCTGGATGCGCTCACGGAAAATATCCCGCGCGATGACCCCGACCCGCGCTCAGACTTCCATAAAGGAGTCCTCTCTTCTTGGCTAGGCGGTCGCAGTACCTTCCGGCCCGTTCATCTCGTTGAGGCCATCTACCGGAACCGTTATAGTGTTCCGTCTTCGAAATCCAGCCAAGCCGATGAACTTACCCGGTCATTTGACGGTACTCGTGACCCCAAAGAATTTCATTATGCGCGACCTGGTCTGTCCACATGGGCTACTTAACTCGTCGGCAAGCGTTGCGCTGTAGAGATTGGGAAGCTAGGCTATAACGATCCAGACCATCCGGAGTTCCGCGCCTTTCTTCAGTCGAGTGTCGGTGCCAGAATGGCCGAGAAACGAAAAACGGTCTCCCAGGAAGATGTGTTTCAGTTCTCGATGCAACGGTCGGCTGATATTTTGCAATCCCGTGCACCCCTTGCATGGTTCTTGACCGAGTGCATGTCTGCTACACAGAAGAACGGTGCAATAGTGGTAAGGACAAGACGCCCACATCCCTATGTGTGTAATTAGCTTCCATCTATTTTTTTGTACTTACTTCGTCTCTCCAGATTCAAGTGGCCGCCCTAAGCTCCTTTGCGATGGCGCGCAACCGGTCCGCAAATGGCTACTTCGCGCTTCCGACTGGGATCTATCTTTTTGCGACGAAAGCCCACACCGACGTCAAGCGTATGTTTTGCAAGCTTGGTCTTTCCGTTCACGACACAACAGCTCGAAATGCGCTACAAGTCATGGGAGCGAAGCGGAAGGAAGATCTTCAGGAAACGACAGCAGTCGCGCTAAGCGAGGGAGATCCAGCATCGAGAACAGTGCTCGATAACATACAGCAGTTTCAGATTGTTCGCGAGAACGGTCTGTGCAAACAGTCTCAGCTCATGACTGGTACGGCTGCCACCGCAATCATGCTCGATAACTGCGCTCCCCATGCATTCGACCTCGACACGTACCAGGATCGCGTCATTCGCAATGAGCGTGCGAAGCTGACTGCCGATGCGCTCCTGGAGGATGTCAACTTTGACCACTTCGACCGTGTTCTCTCTCTTCACGTTGTTCGCATTCTATGCGAGCACATACCTTCGCTCAACAAATACCTTCCTCTTATCACACAGTGCTTTCGGTCATACCCCATTGCACAGTATTTGCTGCCAGCAGACCGCCCACCGACGCGAATTGTTCCCCTCGGATGCAATAGCCGCGCAGAAATGGAAACACACGACATGAAGGAAGCTTTAGCTGATTTCGATCGACAGGTTGGACACGCACCAGAGGCCGTGTCCGCTGCCAGAATCTTGATCTGGAATGCTGGAGATGTAGGCTCTGTGTTGTCCGGTGGTCGGGTTGCACGCCATCTTTTAGCGCAAGGGATCACTCTTGATGCCTACCAGTCGTTTGAAAATAGGCTCTGGACACCCGGTCTCTTCCATGTGCAGATGAACATGGTTAACGCGCTTGCAGAAAATCATTTCGGGCCAAAGGCAACCACAGACCCTTCCTCATTATCACGCGCCGCCTCCCTCGCCTGCTTACATGTACCGCCAAAGCCTAGCAGCTGCGATTACTACCCGACGACTCGTACCATGGACACGACCTGCAAGGCACAATTTCTTGACATCTGGGACTTGCATCTAACCAAACACGGCGGTCTCTCCGCTCATTTTGAGCGGCTCAACGCTCAGCTGCCGTCGTTGGAGGAGCTCATTTTGGAAGCAAATACCATTGTGCGCCGCTATGCATTGGACCGTGCCTTTGAAACGGCATTATCGAGCGTATCTCTCGAAAAATCTCCCGATGAGTACACATTTATAACCGGTCCACTTTCAGAGGCCAGTTCGCCAGATAGCGACTCCCAATTCACCGGAGATCAAGTATTAGCAAATACCATTGCCTTCCGCCACGACTTTCTGCTTTACATCGAGCTCTCAGACACCATTTCTGAGGGAGATATGGGCCGCGTATGTGAGGTTTTAAAGGTGAATAATATTTGAACAACCCATGAATGTACACTAAAATCTTTTCCAAGCTTCTCATCTTCCTCTTTGTGGGTGCATCAAAGCACAATTATACCAATGTCCTGCTCGACTTGTATTGCTTATTCGAATTCGAGGCCACGCCAGAGCTAAAGGACGCCATACTCCACAACTGGGTCGTGAACCTGACGGGGAAGAACGTCCCGGATGACCAGATGCAGGAATGGCACAACAAGTTCCACGAGAACATGGTGCCGAAGCATGGTGGTTCATTCGACGACCCCTTCTTCCGTGAAACGATCTCACCAAACGTCAACTTCTTCCAGCGTTTGAAGGAGGAGATGGAGAAAGCCTTTGGACTGACAGCCCATCACAAGACTCATACTTCTGCCGCCGTCACCAGCGAAATCTGTGCTTTAATGGCAATGTACCGGCGAGAGAACATCCATCTCTTTTGCGAAGGAAGGTGTCTGGGGCACGAAGTCAAAGATCTCATTAACAATGGATATACAACACTTGAGAAAGCAAAAATGGCGGATTTTCAGCAAACATCGACAGAGCGTGCAGAAGTTCTTGCTATGATACGCCGGTATCGTCAGAACGACTCTGCTCCCGAGTCGCAAGGAAACTTACCCAATAGCTCTATCCCAACGCACACGGATGAACACGACAATAGCAGCGATAGCGATAGCTCCAGGGCCGAAGATTTGGATCCCGATGGTGGCGGCGAGGACTCGGGTTCTGAGAACGACACGAATGATGAGAGGGCTAATGGAGGTTCAGCCTGGGAAT
Source organism: Mycena olivaceomarginata (assembly GCA_029378375.1). Classification (NCBI taxonomy): domain Eukaryota; kingdom Fungi; phylum Basidiomycota; class Agaricomycetes; order Agaricales; family Mycenaceae; genus Mycena; species Mycena olivaceomarginata. The sequence continues at coordinate 203,435 of JARKIC010000612.1, forward strand.
TCCGCATGGACGAAGAAGACAATATCACATGGGAACAGGAAGGTGATGAGGGAGAAGAGGAGCCGGGGGATGAAGAGGCGATGGACCCGGATGTGGATATCGACGGATGGGCTGGAGAAAATGACGTACTAGAATAACCAAGCATAATTTAGCGGGCTCTGTCGCGCCTATAGTTTGTGCGTACAGGACCGAACTCTGCTTGGAGTTCTTTGATAGTTCGCTTGTCAGCAGTCCGAGGTTTGACCATGCACTCGTTTGTGACGTTTTCGAGAGCACGCTTGCGCCGAGAGGATTGGGCTGTGGGCGGAGGCAGCGGTGAGGGAGCACGAGAGCCTGGAGGTGACACAGGAGGGGGTTCCAGAGCTCGTGAACGGCGTGTGGTAGGAGGTGTGGGTGCCGCTGTTTGCGTTGCTTCGGTGGCAACAGGAACATCCTCCATGTTGTCGGAGTCGCTATCCTCTGCTCGAGCACGTTTCTTACCTTTCCGTTGACGCGATACCTCTGTATTACGTGCGCTCCGTATCGCCGTTTGGATGTTCGTGATCACGAGCCAGAGCTTATATCAGTGCAAAGAGAAGCGAAATGGCCAGTCGTGGGCCGCCAGTATGGGATCAAGGTCGGCCAAGCATGATAATTGTAGAATGGAGTCCGCCAATTTCTCCTGCAGAGATGGCGGGAAGAACCAAGATTTAACTCGGCGCAAGTGGGTCGCTGAGTACATTTCACTGCGGAAAAGCAGGCAACCAAAATCCGAAAGCTGAGCCAAGGCAACTGGACGCTCCTTTTTCTTCACCTTCAGCGCACGAGAAACCGAAGAACGTTTAGAAGGTGCAGGCGGTATCGGAAACGCGGGATGGGGAGAGTCGCGCGAAGGGAAGGTTACAGAGATATTGGCACGTTGAGCGCAAAGCGAGCAGGGGTGGGGCCGCTCTGCCAAAATACAGTCGCATTTTGTCTTTTCTAGCGGTTGATTTTGCCACATCCGGTTCCGGGCGGCATTGAGGCATATCGTTTCAACTAAAAGATGAGCCTTTGCGGGGTCCATGTCGTCTGGCGCTGTCTTTGCCTTTTTCTTTCGTACCGGTGGAGGATCAAGAGTAAGTGCTGAGTTCGTGGTTGCAGGAGATGCGGCAGCTGTACCAGATCTAAGTTCCTGAAAGCCAAATCTCAACAAAAACTCACCGGCAATAAACTTCTTGGCTTTTGTGATATCGCTCTTCTGCACGAAAAATACGGCCCTTCCGGTAGCGCCTGGCAACCGCGCGCCTCGACCTGCTTGCTGGTCCGTCTGGGAGAGGGTTTGGGGACTCCGATGGAGAGTGTGTCATCTATTGCTGAAGAATGCACACCGTTCGCGAGGGCAACCGTTGCAATCACGATTTGTAGCTCCGGGTCTATCTCCAGGAGACGGAGGGTTTCGCTATTGAAATCCGGGTGGCAGAGAGCGTTGTATTGCCGGATTCGATGACCCGCACGGCCGCTCTGGTCGATTCGGAGTAGATAGATGAAGACCCGAGTCGAAATCTCGAGCGAGGGAACATAGACAACAACTTTGCGCCCAGTGTTGAGATACGGGAGAAGCTGAGGGTAGGCTCGACTCGTAATCGCATGCTTCAAGGGCTCCAAAACAAATTGGATGTCTTGTCGTTCGTTAGAAAAACGGAATAAAGTGAAATCACGAAACCCGAGAGATTGGCAGACTTCGTTCGTTGGGGCCCCAGGCTTGAGAGTAGCGGATAAGCCAAAGACCGAGATATCAGATCGGAGACGGCCACATAATAATTGCCCAATGTACCCCTAAGCGCGCCGAAAGGTGAGCCATTCGCGTACTAGATGCACCTCCTCGACACCGACAAAGATCAGATTCTGTTGGAAGGTCGGGGCGTCGAAGATCTTCAACCAGGACAATGTTTTGAGATGTTCTGGGTCGACGCAAACGACGTGGAAAGAGCAAGAGCTGACTTCCTTGACCAGATTCCGACGCTCGCTAGCGGCACGAACAAGAGTCTCGCGGTCGTATGCCAGTGCTGATATGCCGTATTTACACAAGGTCTCGACCTGAAAAGAAGATGAGAATTGACATGCGCATCTGATTAGAAGAATGTCAAACAATATTCCGAGCCAGACCCTTCGTCGGAGTGATCACTACACCGACCGGATGTTGTCGAATTCGTCGAAAATTGGGAAACTTGTTCGGGGATTCGCTCACGGCCAGGTGGCAAAGAATTGGAACTGTGAACAGTGCAGATTTACCGTCGCCGGTTGCGGTACAAAGAATGGTGTCCTGGCCGTCAAGAATGTGCAGAATAGGCTGTGATTGCCTGTCGCGAAGGCCGTCTTTCCAAGCAGGAATCTTCGCAGCAACGATTGATTTCAAGGCCGCTTGTCCCTCGGGCGACCTCCAGGTCGTAAACTCGGACATACGGAGGTCCAGACCGGATGTTCTGTGATGATATCGAGAGGTCGGAGGACAGAGTAGAGGTGATGAAATAGCGAAACTGGAAGCTAAGAGAAGGTTACGGTATAAGCCAGGAACATCCAAAGTCTTGTTCCGAACCTTATGAAAGCCAGAAAACTTGAGGAACGCGTGGTATGTGGACGGGAGACGCGTCGCAAGCTTTTCGAGGAGTAGGGGCTTGTCGCACAGCCACCATATTGCGTAATCAGCGGGTCAGTCAACAAGACGATCGTGTTTACTAACAGACGTTATACTGATCCTTACTTGTTCGACATCAGTTAACGGCTCTGTTACAGAGACTAGCGATGAAGTGGAGCGGTATCGGCGACACCGGCGGTTTTGTGGCAGATATCTAGGGCGAAAACGGGGAGGAATCGAGGGTATCCAAGTCGATTGTGATAACCATTGTCGCTGTGAGCCAACGAGTGTGGTCGTTTGTGCAGACAAGAGATGTGGGTAGACGACAAGGCAGAAGGAGGCCGTGACCGTGACGTCAGTGACACGCAGCCCAAAGAGGCAACACGAATGGACGAGAACAGCACAAATCTGTTTATTCAAGAGGCAAATAATCTGAAAAGGGGGGTAGCGACCCCTTCAGAATAACAATCGATTAAGGTTTGAAAGAGGGTCGAGATCTGAGCCCTGCGCCAACTTGAACTACACCATGTCCGGTGTGGAGTACGGGTCCGAGTGCTACTGCGGCAGAGCTTGGAGGGACGGCACGCCTCCGTCGGACATTCCCAAGGCGTCGTGCGGCCAGGCGTGCTCGGGTGCTCCGTGGACGACGTGCGGCGGGTCTTGGGCGATACAGATATACGTCGCAGTGTCTGGCTAGTTCAGGTTGTTCGTTCTTTCTTCTTTCGGGCATACTTATACGTTATTCTGTATTTAACTGGTTTTCTACTCTCGAAGTGTTTTTTCTGAATGCTGGAAACAGTTCTCACAATAATTTTTGCTGGTAGACTTCACGAAAACAGTATTGTGCTTCGATCGAGCCCATAAAACCAGGAGCTTTTGGCAAAGTTAATCTCTGTTTGGCAGCGATCCAAATTGAATGTGACCGCTGAAAGACTTGATATACCAAGAAATTGGGGACAATTAAATTTATAATGAATAGCTACAGTGATAAGTGAGTATCAAATGAACAGTTCGGCAACTTGGATTGAGGAATTTGGACGAGAGGCGGTCGAGCTATTGAGGTCTGAACACATGGCATGTTTTCAGCAGTTTGTAACAAGCCTCTCTCCGAGATTAGCCGGCTCGCCGGCCCGGAGACAGGCTTGCTCCGAACCTAGGGTAGGGGGGACGGCATTTGCCGGAGTCAGGTGACTGTCCATATAAGGTATCCCAAATGTTTCATTTTTTCCCGAGACCTGGAACCTAAGTCGGCCCCAGGAATTCTCCAACTTAGGGAACAGCTTAGTTATCTCGGAGACAGCATACCTATGTACTTGTCCAGTATCATGGAAATTGGATCGGGAAGAGGATTCAGACCGCAGAATACAAATCAGATTGCCTGCGGTGTACTAAAAGCGAGTCTTTCTCTTGGGAGGAAGGTGTGGCTACAGTAAATTAGGTTAATAAATCTGATTCTATCATCAGGGGCTCTGAGTTACCTGTTGAATGTGATAGTCCCATTCCATGGTCATTGTCTTCTTCCTCCAGCAGTCCATGCTTTTTTAATAACAGCTCTATGCGCGCTAAAGAGAGCTGTGTCTGTGCCATGTTGGTGTCAACATCATGCCTTAGGGACTGGAGGAAGGTGCTTCGTGGTGCATTGGTGTTCTTCTCGGGCAAGATGAGACTGTCCTTGCTCATATCCCATTCTGAATCAGAGTCATTAGTCAAGTTCTCAATATTTAAATAGATACCCGACTCACCTTCCATTATCACAGTTTTGTCCTTGGACTCGCCATGGTTCGGACCATGAAAACCTTCGGAAGAAAAGGTAGCCACACAGTTAGATAAAACAATGCAAATGAAACTTACCCTCATGTAAGGGGGCAAGTGCACCGGCGACCAGGGAGAACACAGTCCACAGCGTGGAGAGCATCGCAAAAGTCGAGACAAAGACACTTGTAATGGCAAGCGCCCAGGGGTTTCAGACGTGGGACAATACGGAAATAGTTTATGACTGGGAGATTGTCGCTGTCGTTGAAAAGCCGTACTGTGTTCTCCCACTCGGACATCAGAGTGGCATTGGTTGTGGAACTGCGCAAGTTGTTGGCGCAATACACATCTATGGGCCACCAAAATGAGACAGGAGGCAGATACACATCCGAGATAGTGTGATTGAACATCACCGGTGAACTGTAGATCTGGTTTTCCATTATTACTCCCAGCTCCATCCGAACGAGATGGTAAAGTGATTGGAACGTGTTCTAGAAGAGGGCTGTCAAACCCTGCAAACGTATATTCGGAAAATAATCCCCCATGTCATCGGGCAGATTCCCAAAGATGTCGGTCGTGTTGGGCATAGCCTGATCCTTGTATCCGACAGAATCATAAATGATAATTTGCGAGGCCGTCAAATGTGCGGGAAGCAAGCTGCAAGGTGCTTGCGTAGGTGAGTCCCCCGGAGACGTCGTGTTACAATCACAGCACGGCTGAACGGCGACATGAAGTTTGGCAACTTGGTGGTTCCTTGAAAAATTGGTCCTTGCATTAAGTTAGAGCCAAGATAGCCAATTACAAAGAAGAGATGGGGACGGTACCCAATGAATGGAATGGTCTTGATGAAACACCGGGTCCGACGATCGGCTCTCGCACCAGAATATGAACGGTGAAATGCTTACCAAGTCCGAAGCGATGCAGTTGAAAACATCCCGTGCCGGATTCTTGCCTGGTGGCAACAAAAAACATTCACCAGTATTCTCAGTATCACACATCCAAGTCCAGGTCATCTCAAAGAGAGTGGGAAGATGACAAGTGATGCCGACCTGCAAGTCTTTCTTAGAACATGGCAGCTAGGCAGACTGGCACTCTCACCGACAGCAGCAGAACGACGCCGTTGAAAAGGATCTCCTTCTATTTTGGGGGGACTGACTGTAACCTCAGCCGACATATTCGACTCATTTATGTATTAAACAATGGGGCAGATGGAGCCGGGCAATCGGTACTCACTACGTCGCAGCCGTTGGAAAGTGGATTGTTGTAATATGAGAAGGACGACACGGGTTTTGAATTATCGAGTTCATTGTAAGCTTCGACAATCGTAAAGTTGAAGACTGAATTGTTGGGTGTAAGTGTATTCCCGACAGTTAGGATCTGCGGGGGTGAAGCTGCTGGCAGGATGCTGTAGTATTGCCGGGATGAAATTGCTTAAGGGGAGCGGAGGAAGGGTGTCGTTCGGACGATAAGTGACTTCTTGGACCACTTCGTAGGCGGAGAGCGGAACTGTGGGGCCCATCATGTCACCTGCGCGAGGGCACATACTGCACACACCATTTATCGCAGCGAGAAACCCGGAAATAAAGAGAGAAGCACACAGGACGATGGGAGTCGTCCACCGCCAGGGAAACACTGCAATACCAGTCAGCGGAGCAAATAATTGGTCATGACACACGGTCACTCGCGTCGCTGTAGAGCATATCCCAGCCGATACGATGCAATTTCAGTCGAAAGATGCTTCACAAAGGACATGGGAGGAAAGTAGGGGACGAGGTGGAGCTGTGTCAGTGCTCGCTATTAAAGTGCCCACTTGGAGACTATCATGATCGATCGGGAACACATCCTTCTTTCCATCAGGAAAATGTAGTATTTCATCAGGTTCCTACACAGCCGTGGTTTCGAGGATAACAATCCTTGTAGCGTGAGTGCAATTGAGGAATTTAGGGTGCTGTTTTTTATGCTGGTTTGTAAACATGTTTATAAACAGGTGTTTATAAACGGGTTTTTTATTGGTCGGGCCAGACCACCCAGTTTTTAATGCACTATGGCAGTACTCGGCCGGCCAACGAAAGGTCCAACTGGCCTCAAAATTTGACAAAAGTCAACCCAAAACCTGAATAGAAGTCCACCAAGTTTCCTCTGACTCTGGCCGGAAAAGCTGAGAGGAATGACGCCGAAATATGGCTGACTTACCCCGGGAATGGCAGCTGTTGTCCTTTTGTGTGTTATCTCGTTTTCAAGAGGCAGATGGGGGACATGGAACCTGGTTAGAGGTGCAAAGCGCGAAATTTGGATGCAAAAACGATAAAAATTCCCCATACACCCGGTTTTCAAGCCAATGGGTGACTTCCCATAAGACTTAAATATTCCGGCGCATTTTCTGAGCTTCTTTGAGGGTAGTGATGAGATCAAGGAGAAAAGATATTCCACTCGTTGTGTTTCCCGCAAGCAAATTAACAATTCTACATGTCGATAGGGCGCCAAAATGACTCGGATATGCAACAGCACGCATTGCAATGCTCTGTGAAGTGCGTCGGCATTTTCTGAGGCCAAGAGTGTGCCTGGAACAACTATATAAAACTCTGTCTTGTAAAAAACTTATTGCACACTTGAGGATTGATTTTAGTAGATGCCAAACCGCCTCAGAAATGACACATTCAGTGGCAGAATACAGTGTAGAGTGGCTAGTGTGAATGGGTCCTCAGAAGAATGGGTTCGGCGCAAGTGGTGGGCGTGCAGAAGGACGGAAACTTTGTGATGCGAGTGACAATGGGTGACGATCAATCATTTGTGTCCCAAACGGGATATTCGAGGATACGAAAGTCTAGACGAGGGGTAGGTACCCCTCGTCTAGATTCATAATTTCTCAAGTGATGGGAGAATAAATCTCGACCGTTTGTGGGTGATGCAATTGATGGGGTCCTGGCAGTTGACATCGCATCACGGTGGAAATTGCGAAAAATATTCTGGGGGAATATTTAAGTCTTACGGGAAGTCACCCACTTGCCAAGCAATAATACGCATCAGACCTGCAATATGTAATTTTGTGTTTGCAGGAGTCTCAAATACACAAGTCAATGATATCGAGCAAGAACTGAAAGAAATGGTCTGTCGGGCCTGCCGTTCCGAAAGAGGTATTACCGTAAAAGGACTTCTTACAAACCTCCCACTACTACTTCGACCGATTTTAAATGGACTCGCCTTGGGACGAGGAAGCAACCCAGGAAACCTCTAGGGACATTGAATGGACCAAGATCTCCTCAGAATTCACCAACGTAAAACTATCTCTTCTGCATCTCGTCGAAAGGTCACCCTTTGCGTAGGTGGGATACCGGGAGGGGATCACAGCGGGGAAGGAATCCGCTCTGCAAGAAGGCTTCGATACCGGTTTCGCTGCTGTGGGCGCCCCATTGGGGTGGGACATTGGTTTCTTGCGCGGAATGGCCTCTGGGTCGATCGCATTCCTCAACTCGAATCTCTGCAATCACCCCGAGAAAGAGTCGTTGCTGGTCGAGGCCCGGGACATCGCAGCGAAGCTGGCTGTCGTCCGGTTCACGGATGTCGTGCCGCGCGATCTCGAGGCCGAAGAACACGCGCTAGAGCACCTCGCGGACTCGGACGACGCGATGGACGAGAACGAAGAACTCAGCGACAAGCGCAAGATGGAAGGGCTGGAAGACATGCTCTCGCGCCTCACGGCCGGGGCAGCCAATCCAGACATCGGGGATAAATCACGCCCTACAATGGACGATGTACGGATTCTTGAAGGCCGACTGCAAGCTTTGAATGCGCTGCTTGGACTTGCTGTGAACCGAAGTTGAAGGCGAGATGCAAGTATCTTCCCATAGTTCATAGCCTCCGCACGAAAAATCTTACTTTTGCAGCATGGAGATTATCTTTCTCTTGTCGTTCTTCGAACGATGGCCAGATCGCCGCGCTAGTTCTGGGAGAGACGCGCGATGCTCCAGGACCAAGGAGTTTTAGCCGTTCAAGGACTACTAAATGGTCGGTGCCCAGTCTCGACTTCCGTCGAATCCGTCTAACTCAAATTTTACAGCCTCGTCCTCTTTGTGAGGTCTAGTACAGCCCACTACCTTCCAACGAACCTATCTGGGTGTCATTGGTGTCAATAATACCAAATATCGAGGCACAGATGAGATATGAACGTTGAATGAACGACGAAACGCGTTCCACGATGGCGCACGTGATCGTATTGATGCCAGACCAGACACAAACCAGACACCAACATGGCAACAATGTGGGCTGCACTCTGCTTATGTAAAGGTGTCGGGTTTCCACAACTTGAACTTCCACCTTACTCTCCTCCCTCTTCTATGCTCTGGTCCCGTCTCCGCTCCTTGTACCACGACATACGCCAAATCATGCACATCGATTCGCTTCCTGCCCCGTCCACGTTGGCCCCTGGCATAGCGCCCGTCTTCTTCCCCATCACAAACGAAAACCGGAACGACAGAATGAATATCGAGACCGCCCTCAGTGCCATCCACTTCACTGTCCACACCTCCGTTGCCTTACAGCGACAGATGATCGGCAACGGAGACTCCTGTTCGAATTTACGCATCACCAAAGTTGAATACTTTCAGCGCAACGTCGCCCCTCTGCACGAATTTCTATGCTTTACATATGAAGACGTGGCCACGTCTGGTGTCTCGAATTTCATGGTCGTGGAACGGTGGGGCACCGACTTCCAGCCCCCGGATAACTCCAAGGAGAAAGTGGAACAACACACGCTATTACTGAGTTCTGATAATGCTGTCCCAGAGTCCACCACGTACGCAAACATTGCTATCTGGCTCAGTTAATGTTAATGCTTACAATTCAGGTAGGGCATTCTCCGAGCAGGCCCTGTTCGTGTCTAAGGCGTCGGCCCGCCAGTCGTTGGAACTATCGGGAAAACGGACGACATCCATCCCCGACGACCGCGTCATCATATCGTGCCGCCGAATCCACGAGGATATCGAGAAAATCGAGTCAGGCAAGCGGACGTTGCTGGCGACGATGACCCCCCCGCCTGATAGCACGATTTCGGTGGCGGAGATATTGGCGCTTGCCTCATTTATTTCTAAACATAGCCCCGTCTACGACCTCCTCGAGTCCTCGTGCTTTTACTATGGTCGCGCCATCTTCGACGTCACCCGGACCCTGATGCACTGCACGGACGCCGACATCGTTACTACCGACGACTTTTCATTCATGAAGTCTGACGCGCTCCAATGGCATGCGCACGTGATCCGGTGCCTCTTGACGGACAAGGGTCCGGCATACATGGTCGAGAGCCTCATGGCAGACAAGGTCAAAACAGAATTCGGCGCCGATGCCATTATCAAGAAGTACGAGGCCGCCTTTGCAGAGTTCGAGGAGAGTGTCCGGGCCCAGAAGGAGGTATATGGCCGTTCACCCCTGCGATGATGTTGTGCTCAATATATTCAGAGGAACGAGCGCCCTTTGAGACTCGCCGAGGAGAGACTCCAAGAGGAGGTCCGCGCCCGCCAAGCCGAAGCCCGCGCCCGCCAAGAGGTAGCCCGCGCCCGCCAAGAGGTAGCCCGCGCCCGCCAAGAGGTAGCCCGCGCCCGCCAAGAGGAAACTCGCGCCCGCCAGGCTGCCGAATTGGAAGTGGAGCGGCTCAAGGAGCTTCTTCAGAGAGCAATCGGGGAGGGAAAGGAGAATGCGACCATCCGTTTCTGAAAGATTTGTCTTTCTAGCCAACATCTCTGACTGCAACATGCCGTGCGCCGGTGACCCGACCATAACCTGCGGGGACATCCCCAAGGCGTCGTGCGGCCAGGCGTGCTCGGGTGCACCGGGGGCGATGTGCGGCGGGTCTTGGGCGATACAGATATACGTCGCAGCGTCTAGCTAGTTCAGGACTAGCAGTTGTTCGTTCTTTCTTCTTTCGGGCATACTGGAAACCTACGTTATTCTGTATTTAACTGATTTTCTACTTGACAAGCAATAATACGCATCAGACCTGCAATAAGTAATTTTGTATTTGCAGGAGCTTCAAATACATAAGTCAATGATATCGAGCAAGAACTGAAAAGAAATCGTCTGCCGGGCCTGCCGTTCCGAAAGAGGTATTACCGTAAAAGGACTTGTTACAAACTCCCACTACTTCGACCGGTTTTAAATGGACTCGCCTTGGGACGAGGAAGCAACCCAGGAAACCTCTAGGGACATTGAATGGACCAAGATCTCCTCAGAATTCACCAACGTAAAACTATCTCTTCTGCATCTCGTCGAAAGGTCACCCTTTGCGTAGGTGGGATACCGCGAGGGGATCACAGCGGGGAAGGAATCTGCTCTGCAAGAAGGCTTCGATACCGGTTTTGCTGTTGTGGGCGCCCCATTGGGGTGGGACATTGGTTTCTTGCGCGGAATGGCCTCTGGGTCGATCGCATTCCTCAACTCGAATCTCTGCAATCACCCCGAGAAAGAGTCGTTGCTGGTCGAGGCCCGGGACATCGCAGCGAAGCTGGCTGTCGTCCGGTTCACGGATGTCGTGCCGCGCGATCTCGAGGCCGAACAACACGCGCTAGAGCACCTCGCGGACTCGGACGACGCGATGGACGAGAACGAAGAACTCAGCGACAAGCGCAAGATGGAAGGGCTGGAAGACATGCTCTCGCGCCTCACGGCCGGGGCAGCCAATCCAGACGTCGGGGATAAATCACGCCCTACAATGGATGATGTACGGATTCTTGAAGGCCGACTGCAAGCTTTGAATGCGCGGCTTGGACTTGCTGTGAACCGAAGTTGAAGGCGAGATGCAAGTATCTTCACATAGTTCATAGCCTCCGCCGCAAAACTTACGAAAAATCTTACTTTTGCAGCACGGAGATTATCTTTCTCTTGTCGTTCTTCGAACGATGGCCGGATCGCCGCGCTAGTTCTGGGAGAGACGCGCGATGCTCCGGGACCAAGGATTTTCGGTTTTCAAGGACTAGTAGACGGTTGTTGCCCCTGTCTCGACTTCCGTCGAATCCGTCTAACTCAAATTTTACAGCCTCGTCCTCTTTGTGAGGTCGAATCTTGACTGGGCTCCTTTATCGCAGTTGTGTGCTCGTCTGCAACTGAGTTGGAGCTTCAAAAGCAAAATGTACACATTTTAGAAATAAATAAACCTTTCCTGTTGCAGCAGAATTCCCGCATTCCTCCGCATCGCAAACACGTAACAAGGGAGCGGCAATTCTTAGTTTGCCGCGCCCACAAACTTGGAGTTACATAAAGCTCAATGCGCGTGTGACTGTGGTGTACCGCCTTGTCCTCTCCTTCCATCCCATCTTGACCAGGACTTGACTGAATATATTTACTGGAAATGACCAACCTGGATCCCGCTCTTTCTGACGCCGAAGACGCTCCCGCAGCACGTTAGTTTGCTAGCTACTTTCGGCGCCGCAGGCGATAATATCTTCACTGCAGCAAGAATACACAGCTCGGAGCTCCCAGACGTGGAGGATGACGTTGTCCCACCTGCCCCCCGGGAAATCAACGAGGATACCCGTGAGCATATTGCACGATATACGAGCAATTTGCAGCGTTACTTATGCAACGTCGCATCCAGCGCTGGATTCCCTCAGCCCCGCCGAGATCGCAGCACTGACCGAAGTACGTGCTCCCCGCGTGGATCGTCGCGTTTGCCCACCTCCCGATTCCCCAGAAAATGCTCAACAACCCGGAGACGCGCACCAAGCTCATCGCGGAGATCACGCCCATATCCGAGCTGCGCGCCGAGTATCTGGACGGATCCCAGAGCGTCGTGCGCCAGCTAGACTGGCTGCACGCGCACGGGTACACCCAGTTCCGCCGCGCCGCGCGCGATGGGAACTGCTTTTACAGATGTGAAGTCGCCCTTGGATGCTGGTGCTTTGCATAATTCTGATTGGGGCGCGTATGCAGCCGTGGCGTTTCTCGTACTTGGACCGGCTGCTACAGGCGCCTAACATCCCTGTGACCGTCGCGCGCTTCCGGGAGGTGCTTGCGTCCAAGGAGTTCGGCTTGACCGTCGCGTTCCAAGACGAGATACACAAAGAGTTCTCGGAGCAGCTGTACACGCTCATGCAGCTCATCGAGGACTTTGGGATAGCGCTGACGACGGAGGACCTGCTGGACAAGCTCTTGGAGGGTACGCAGAAGCCTCTTCGACTGTACTATCCTAACAAGTCCTCCAGTCTCCGACTACGTCTCGTACTTCTTTCGGCTCCTTGCAGTACGATCGTCTCTATCGCTTCCTCGGCTCTGACTGACTTGTTCGCAGTCGGCCGAAATCCGCACTAACCCAGCACCGTATCGCGATTTCATCTTCGACCAGGAGATCGACTCCTTCTGCAAATCTCAAGTCGAGGCTGTCGACTCAGAAGCAGGTGCGTCGAACGTCTCGACGTGTTTCTCTTCACCTTTTCATTCCCTCGCGCAGACCACATCCGATGATGGCCCTCTGCAACGCCCTGCGCATCACGCTCAAGCTTGCGACGCTGAGCAGCCACGTCCAGGGCGATGTCCAGGAGGCAGACGTCTTCACGGTCATCTCGCCCGATGACGCGATGGACAAGGATTTGCCGCCCATCTTGCTGCTTTTCAGGTACTATACTTGGTCTGGTGCTCTCATTCGAGCTGACCCCACGCCATAGGCCCGGGCACTACGATATTCTTCTCGGCCCGAATTAACGATAGAGAAAGATAGCAAAGAGGTATGTATGTAATTAATTAGTGCTGCTGTATGAAGTACCAAGATGTAATGCAATACAAGTACACAAGTACATTTAGGATTTGGTTGGTACAAGAAATACAAATCACACAAGCAAAAAACACCCGATCAATCGTCGATGTCGATATCTTCTGGTTCTGGTTCAATCTCCATGCCATCGTCCCCCGAATCATCATCCGAGTCTCCTCTATACTCGTCTAGGCGTCCGATAATATAGGCTTGTTGTTCCTCCGTATAATCTTGCCTATAAATGGAGACAACTTGGATTAGATGCGAGATTTCACGCCAAAGGCAAGGGAACTCATACAAGGACTTCATGAAGGCCGGCAACTCCGATACATCCTTGACCATCCCAAGACCAAGCAGTGCCTTCTTACGCCGCTGGATTTTGTCCTGGTCGTTAAGTCTGTTCCAGGTGAATTCAGATGAAGAAGGCGGTCTGCATGAACTCAACGTACTTTTTGTATTTTTCGTGAACGCGCGAAGGGGGCCAGGCTGCACCCGACGACTCCTCGCCACCTTTTGATTTTTTTCGGTTTCTTTCGTGCTTTCTAAAAGGGAGCGAGTAAGCGGTGGGACATTTGATTTCGTGCGCAGACTACCTCGACGATATTCTTCGTTCTCTCCTCCTCGAACTTGCTAGTCACAAGGAGGTGGGGATTTGGTGGGTGTACATTCCCCGGACGGCCGCTTTAGCACTGTTTTCGTTTTGCTGAGGAGGGTCTGCAAGGCATTTAGGCCAATGAGAGATCACTTTGACAAGCACTAACCGTCGGACAAAAGCGCCTCGAGCCCTTTCAAGTCACTCTGAGAAATACGATCAGTTGTGAACGACTCGATGACCGGTGACCCTCACATATTCCTTGTCGACCTTACCCTCGAGATCACCGTCGGTCCGTTTACCGTTCGGTTTGGCTTCCAGACTGCCGAGAGCCCAGTCTAGTTCAGCAACATGGGCCTTTTCAATCTGAAGAATAAAAGTAAGCGGAGAAGTTCAAAACTGTGTCGCAGGCGGGGGTACCGCAGCCTTGGTTGCGAGACCGCTTTCATGCAATTTGAAAATGTTCTTCACACCGAACAGTTCGCCTTGCCTCGTCTTGTCGCCTTGGACGCCGGAAAAGTACCTGAATATGACCATGAACGGAACATCCAAGTTGCGAATCTTATCACACACCGGGTTTGAATACTAGCGGTGTACCCGATTTGCATTTGCTGCTGCTTGTAAATCTGGCGCGCGTAGATCAATTCCTCGACCGATCCTGCTCCCAGTAGGCGGAAAACAGAGACATCGCGCGTTTGACCGAATCGGAAGGCGCGATCCATGGCTTGGAGATCATGGGCAGGGTCTAAGAGTTCAAGTCAGATTAGCTGTAACGTCAAACCAGCGAAGAGAGCCATACTCCAGTTGGGATCTGGTGTAAGGTTAGCTATGATGTTAATCTGAGCAGAAATGGCTTCATCCCGTACCGAAAATAACAACTTTATTAGCACCTACGAGGAAATTAGGTCCGTTGGCTGGGTCGAGGGGTAGACCTACCTGTTAAATTCAAGCCCGTACCTCCCGCCATGGTGGAGATGAGAAAGACGAAAACGTCGGGATCATTGTGGAATGTATCGATTATTCCCATACCTGGCGCTTGTGAGACCTGTAAATAACGCAAGAACCCGAGACGACTCACGCTCCGACTGTTTCGTGCTTCCATCCAACTGAAGAAAGCCGTAACCTAATAGTTGTCAGACCTGCAGCCGGAAGATCGACATCTGACGTTGACTTACTGGCGACCTTGAGTTGGTTGCGCCATCATCTCTGGGTGAATATGAATATGAGAACTCCATCTGGGCGATACTCGTCCGAAGACACACACATACCTAGGAGCTTGACGGATTTGGTGAAGATGAGAACTTGTTCGTGCGATCCTTCCTCCAATCCTCCAAAAGACCCAGTAGCACCTGAATTACGACTGGGGTCAAACAGAACCTAAAAGCAAATAGATATTACCAACTTTCCACTTGCCGCAATACTTCGGGTCCAGTATCGCAATTTATAAGATGGCGCATTGCCGTCTGGGAAGGCGATAGCAGCGAGTTCACGGTTACGGATCAACTAAGCCAACAATGAATATTTTGTGCCTTGTGTACCCGAAAGTCGTACCTGTTCGCGAGTGTCGTTCGGAGCTGCATAAATTTACGTCGGTCAACGAAGAAAGCGTAAAGGAATAATGAGAACGAACTCGGCAAAATAAGCCCCAAGTGATTCGACAGCTTGATTAGTATGGACATGAACTTGAATATCACGGTGAAAGTGAATGGATTGCAGCAGTGGCCCTGGCTGCGGAGAAGATTATCTTGATAAAGATCAAACCAAAGAAAACAGTCGCGCTCACGTTTTCTTGGACCCACATGAGCAGGGATCGTCTCTCTGAAGCATCGCTTGAAGCTCTTCCATGGCAAGAATCCTCTTATAGACGCGAATCTGCGAAGCCGTCAAAGGACAAAACACAACTTCATCGGTCTTCTGCGGCAACTGCGAGGATGTGAAACAGGTGAGACCAAGGTAAAATAGAGGAAAATAATCGCACTTGATGCCGTATGATATCTTTCGTTCTGCAAAACGCAAGCATCAGTCGAATTCTGGGAGGGGAGGCGGAGGTCAAAATATACCGTCTGAGGAAGAAAACGGGGTAGCAGTTTGTCACGCAATTTTTCGGAAACATCCTGATTGTTCATCGCTTAAAAGGGATCCCAGGGCAGACGGAACGTCACTTACGACTGCTCTGGCGCGCTCCGAATCCGTCGCCTTTGCAGATTGCCCGTTTTTTAACGGTTTCGACACGAAGCTCCTCCATTGGCCGGCCAATCCCACAGCCCCAGGGCTTGTCCAGTCCAGGATAGTCCACAGCTCGTCGTACGAGTTTTGGATCGCAGTGCCGGTGAGGCCGAAGCGGCGGATGCACTGGAACTCGTTATACGCTTGGCTCGTCTTGGACTTCGGGTTCTTGACCGTGTGAACTTCATCGACAAAGACACACGTCCAGGCCAAATCCTGAAGCTCCTCGATGTCGCGCCGAGCGAGATCAATGCTTGTGAGGACTATTGGACAAACAGCGTTAGCTCGACATTAAGTCTCTGAAAGAGCACTTGCCAACATCAGCCTTCCGAGCTTGAAGTCCTTCAAAACCGTTTTACGCTCCGCTGGCGTACCAACATAACAGCCGACTGCGTGGACATCATGGGTGAGCGTGCGGGATAAGAGTGGCATCAGGCGTACCCTCAAAGTAACCCCAGGTTTTGAATTCACGGTCCCAGTTCCTCACAACGGTCGACGGAGCAATGATAAGACACGTCGGCCACGTCTCGTTCGCCGGCGGCCAGCGTCTTGGTCTTTCTCCACGCCTTAGTCCTCTTGGAGGGCGGCGACGTGCTTGCGCCGTCGCTTACGGTCCGTCTTGACTCCGTTCTTCTTCCCATGATCGCAGACAGAAACGATATGACCCTGGATGGTTTTGCCTGGCGCATCATCAGCACTAACCCATGATCAGGAAACGGGCTGCCCACCCAGGCCCATATCATCGCCGAGTAGACCGCCACGCCCCTCGTTGTAGCGCTCCCAGAAAAACTTGATGCCCTCCCGCTGGTACTCTCTCAGGTAAGTATTGATCGCCGCGGGCACTTGAATTCCCTGCTCTGCGTCTAGAACTAACGGGCCGAGCAGCGGTTGGTCTGGGAGAACAGGGAACCCGGGTTTGGGGGCCAGCTCCTGGAGAAAATGAGTGTCGGTGCACGGGGATGAGGAACGCAAACACCCTTTCGGAGGATGACGGATTGCTTCAGTGGCGACCTTACCGGGAGGGGGAGATAATTGGTCGCAATCTGAGTCTGGGTCCGTTTTGTCTGGGTCAGAATCGGGGTCGGGTGCGGGTTTTGCCCTTGAGTATTTTGGGCGGGGCTTTGGAGGCCAGCTGTGAGTTTGCTAGGACTTGGGTAGACGGATAGGGACGGTAAGGATTTACCTGATTTCGCAAAAGCAGGTTCTGAGGATTTCCGAGTCGGGCTCAGTAGCCTCTGAATCGCTTGGCGCTGCATTGAGGATTAGTACGAGTATAATCAAGAACAAGAAACGCACTTTGCAATGGTGGCTTTCGTTTGGGAGCCACCACCACGAGCTGCTCGCCGTCAGAGTCGTCCTCTGTGCGCATAAGTACAATGTGTTGCCTGCCAATGCCACAAACGTACCAGTGGTTTCGCCAGTGCCACCAGCCGGTGGAGTTGGTGCTTTGCGGTAGGCTGCAAATTTGTTGACCGGTGCAGCACCCAATTTGTTTCCTGTATCTGGCTCCGCATCACTCTCATCGTCCTCTACATCGTAATTGGGTTCAAAGTCAGGTCCACTGTCAGACGAGTCGTCCGAAACGGGCTCCGTGTTCTCTGATGAAGATTGGGGTCAGAGTGCAGAGATTAACGGCCAAACCACACACTGAAGTACTCCAGCAACGGGTTCTGGTTCTGTTTTGGGTCAATCCCCGGGCGCGCTTCTGCACACTCGGGTCAGATTAGATTCGAGCGAGCACGACAGCAACTCACTGCCTTCCTTCGCGGGTTCCTTCGTCTTCCGTTTCTTCTTGCGCGGTTTCTCCGAGACATCGGAATCATCATCATCCATAGAGTCCCGAGCCTGTCGCTTCCCGCTCTTCGTTTGGTTTCTTCTTCTCCTTGACTGGTTTTGCAATAGGCCCGGTATTGAAATCAGAGTCCGAGTCTCGTTCTATCCAGTGTTGGTGGATGGCACGGAATTAGAACCAGAAAACCCGCTCACCGCTGATTGGGGCTGCAGCTCCGTTGGAATTCCCTTGCGAACGAAAACACGTCAATTGATGGCAGAAAAGCACCAAAATTGACCTACGCTTCGAATACACGGAAACCTTCTTCGGTTTCTCGTCCCCTTCCATATCGTTGCGCGCAAGTTGCGCGAGTCCACTGGTGAGATGACGGCACGGTTAGGAGAACTCGAGAACACGTGACGGTGACAGAATCAATATCGCGACTCATTTAGGCGTTCGCCACGGCGAGTCAGTGGAATAGCCAAATGCTAGTAAACGCCCGTTCAAGTGCCTGACGAGACAAGGCTAAGTCTCAAGGTATGAGTAATAAAGACCGATTGAAATTGGTGGCAAGAGCAAGGTATGTAAAAACACAGCAATGGACGAGGCAGGAATACACTAATTATCGATGAATCGCGTTCAGTCATACCCTCCTCCGCGCTCCTCCGCGCGAGTCTTCGCACCTTCTTCCTGTAGGCTGCAAAGATGAGAACACGCCACGCAACCTAGGATAAGGAAAATCACGCACTGTCGATACTATTGCGGACTTCAATTGCAGCTTCGACATTCGCGGGCGAATCGGTATTGGGAGTGTCGGACGACAAGAGGGAGATGACGCTGACGAGCTGTGGCGAACGATCGATTAGGATTTACGACGCGGCGGTGATGCTCAGAAAACGCACGATAGACTCGACCGTGTGCACCGGCATCCACCTCTCTCCAGCATCTTCGTATCCATATTGATCTTCGCCGGGCGCGTGCTACACGATTGGGAAACTCATTAAGATTGAAAGTGCTGCAAGCTGAAAGACACTCACGAGAATCGAGACACAGACTACGCCATCCGGATAAACTGATTAGACTGATCAGTAAGAGAGCCGACGACGCGTCGGCAAGAGACCGACTATTGGGGTGCCACATCTCCGTAATAAATCGCATCTTCGGCGGCAGAAGAGGGAATTCTGGCGGAAAGGTGAGCCGTGCCTTGAAGAATCCGCCTTCACTGTGTCCGGTATCGTTAAAAGCAAAGAACGCGATAATTAGAGGCTCCGCGTACTAGAGAGTGTCCGGGGGTCTTTCAAAGGATTGAGGACCACCCATTAGAGGAGACGAAAAGCTACACACCCGATGATAAGGATTTCCCATTCAAACATATTATCGTCGTCCACAAGACCTATTTTGAAGACATTAATGGGTCAAGAAGGGGGGCCAATTTACCAGCTGAAAAGCCCTCGACTGGGTGCTTAGTGAGCTCCATGAGCTGACGGCGGAGAAGAATGCTGTTAGAGGCGGTCCCTCCCGGCGTTGAGGGCTTGGACATCGATGCTACTTGCGAATTCAAGACGAAGATGGTAGTAAGGTGTAAGTCCGTTTTGGGTGCCTACGGGCCTGTAGCCGGGTACACGTGATGGTAAGTCCCTTTCTTCCAAAGTTCCTTGATCTTCTACTTGTATTCTACGCCGCATCCGACCTGCCTCCGCTACGTGAGTGGTTTTAGTTTATTCGGGCTTTTCAATCATACCAGTACTGTTCATTTTTGTTGTTTTCGGCACCGTCCCAATATCGCTGTCAATAATGAGAGCAATGAAGACTCAGAGACGTTGGACCAATGCTCAAGAAGATAGACCTCGAAGTCTTGTAATTTTGAACAAATCCTACGCGCTCGCAATGATTTCGGAGATAATCGCAGCAATTTCCGCAGTTATGTACTTACGCTCATCTTCACTCTCCAGAAACTGGTACCACCACCAGCGGAGTGCTCTGGGAAGCACACTCTCATGATCAATTCATGTTACTCCTGAAACCCGCGCCTGGAATTATTCATGTTTGAGTTGAAATTTATCGAGTCGATCTTGATACGACCGGACTTGAACGCAATGTTTTTATCGCAATAACAAAGTGATACCGCATCTTGTCTTGGCAGGTACTCGATTCTATCCCGACTGGATCCAAGCCTCGCATCGAGAATTCCTGAAAGCTACCATCGACGAATGGAGTACAGAGCCCGCTTGTGCTTCGAGATCAGCCCAGCTCTCGAGACGAAGTTCAGGAACACCTCAAAACATTGGGGAGCAGGACGAGCGCCGTAAAATGACAGCGGGCAGCGAGGGTTTTGTGTCCGCAGCAAACGTGAATCCCCGCTCGGGATGGATAGAAGTTTGATAGTTCTGAATTGAAGTCGTCCCGGGCTTTGGAAACTTCCTGCAGGCCAACATACATGCACTTGGTCTGCCGCATTCAATTTAAGTCTTGCTAATTTTGATTCACACTGGAATTTCTCAACATCGGCCTGTGGCATTGTTGCACTGAGGGTCGACTTAAGGTAAAAGGAGAGAAAGAAATACATATACTTGTGTGTAGGGATTCTCGAGCTCCCTTCTGGACTTGATCGGAAATTATGTCGGCGCAGAGGATATTGTGATCTAAACAACTCTCCGGGTACAGAGCTTAGTATTTACACGCGCATCATTCTCTAATGATAAATTTCCTTTTTTGGCGCAGGACGTTCAGTTGTGTGGCTGAGATTGGTTGGTGGCGGTGCTTCTTCCACTGCACCTTACCAGTGGTGCCAGTGGTTTTCCATCTCGCATGTAGGTTTTTTTTTTCGATTGCAAGCTGATCCGTATTGTATTCACTTGTTGATAATGCAGTTAAAGATAGAATAAGGTAGGTTGTATGTATCATTATAACTAAAAGAAGAACGACCCATAACTTTTAGTCCTGAATTAGCTGGACGTTGCGACGTAGATCTGTATCGCCCAAGACCCCCGCACGTCGTCCCCGGTGCACCCGGGCACGCCTGGCCACACGACGCCTTGGGAATGTCCGACGCAGGCGTATCGTCCGTCCAAGCGCTGCCGCAGTAGCATTCGGATCCGTTCTCCACACCGGACATGGTGTAGTTTTGGTTGGCGCAGTACGACATGCATGCGGCCGGGGAATTTGTCGAGGCGATGCCGCTAGCGCTGACGCTGTTGGCGAAGACGCGCTCCCGGAGTCCTGGGAGCAACCGGTGGTGCCGTAGGGTTTCCAGCCGGACGGTGCAACATTAGCGGGAGGCGTGAGCGTGGTGTTGTACACCTAAAGGAGGGCGAGTTAAGCAAGAACTACAGAGACGGAGACAGCAGATGGACGAACCTGCATACGCCATCCAGCCCCACAGGTTATGGTCGCGTCACCAGCACACGGCACATTGCAGTCAGAGATGGGGCCGCGGCGACATCTGAGACAAGATCTGCGCCGCAGTAGCATTCATCACCATACTCAACTGCGGCGTAGGTGAAGCCGAGAGAGAAGCAATTCTGAGTGCAAGACAGCGGAGTGTTGGTATTGGAGTTTGTGATGTATGTGTTTGAGGATACGGGAAGGAGTGTCGGTCGCGCATGGGATGGCGGTGGACCAACCACTGGCGATTGAAGTGGTCGGAGTGGATGAAACCGAGCTGGCTGAGGACGAGGTAGGCGTACTGGTGATAGAAGCTGAGGTAGAGCTCGGCAGGAAGGAAGTGGCGGCGGAGGTCGTGCATGCAACCGCGGCGAAGTTAGGATTAGCAGCCACGCCTATGGGCGAAAAAACTGCGCCAGTGTCCTGTTTACAAATGAGCATAGAGCAACGCCGGTACGAGATCGTATACTGACGACATATATTGAGCAAAGTGATTTCCTCCAGGCTGGAAGACAGAACGTTCAATCACTCGCGCTCAATGCCAGGACCATATTGACGCACCCAGTTCCAGCGGCAGAAAATACAGTTGTTTCCGCAGTTAGAGCTTTCGATAAGCGCATTGCCAGAGTTGTCGGTCGGGGGCAGATAGATGAGCATGTCGTTGTGGTGCTGACAATTTCTCCTGGCGTGGGCGTGCTGGTAGCGACCGCAGTTGTACGACTTGGGTAGATGATGGATGTTGAGGTGCTCGTCGTGCATGCAACCGCGGCGATGGTGGGATTAGCAGCCACGCCTATGGGCGAGGAAACTGCGCCAGTGTCCTGTTTACAAATGAGCATAGAGCAACGCCGATGCGAAAACTTGAACTGACGACATTATATTGAGCAAAGTGATTTCCTCCAGGCTGGAAAACAGAATGCTCAGTCGCTGGCGCTAAATTCCTGGACCTTATTGACGCACCCAGTTCCAGCGACAAAAGAGACAATTGGTTCCGCAGTTAGAGCTTTCAATAAGCGCATTACCAGAGTTATCGGTCGGAGGGCAGATAGATGCACACGTCGTTGTGACGCTGACGATTTGTCCTGGTGTTGGCGTGCTGCTAGCGATCGAAGTTGTACGACTTGGGTAGATGATGGACGTCGAGGTGCTCGTCGTGCATGCAACCGCGGCGATGGTAGGATTAGCAGCCACGCCTATGGGCGAGGAAACTGCGCCAGTGTCCTGTTTACAAATGAGCATAGAGCAACGCCGATGCGAAAATTTATACTGACAACATTATATTGAGCAAAGTGATTTCCTCCAGGCTGGAAAACATAATGCTCAGTCACTAGCGCTAAATTCCTGGACCTTATTGACGCACCCAGTTCCAGCGACAGAAAAGACAGTTGGTTCCACAGTTAGAGCTTGCGATAAGCGCATTGCCAGAGTTGTCGGTCGGGGGGCAGATAGATGCGCACGTCGTTGTGACGCTGACGATTTGTCCTGGCGTCGGCGTACTGCTAGCAATCGAAGTTGTACGACTTGGGTAGATGGTGGACGTCGAGGTGCTCGTAGCGCAGTTACAGCCGCGCGCACAGGGTTTGCGGCTACACCGATCGGAGACGTGACTGCGCCATTGGTCTGCAGTTTCTCTGAGTCCGGTGTGGATCTATCGATCAATGGCCACTATACGTACTGTATCGTACTGAGCGAAATGGTTTCCTCCGGCTGAATTATGGAATATGAGCTCCTTCAGATACGTCATTAAGAGGTCACTTACCCAGTTCCAGCGACAGAAAACAGTTGGTTCCACAGTTAGAGCTGGCATAAGTGCATTGCCAGAGGTGTCGGTCAGAGGACAAGTGGCCGAGCATGCAGTGGTGATGTAGACGACCTCATTTGGAGCAGGAGTCGCTGTTACTACCTTCGTGGTTAGCGATTGCGCCAGAGCACCAACGGTGGAGAAAGCGAAGGGAAACGAGGAGGGTGGAAGCCATGGTAGTCGATGGGAATGACCAGCTAGTTCTCGATAGAATCCCAGCGAGGAGGACAAAGGCTTTTACCTCACTCAAACAATTCCTACATTATTGGCAGGGCACCAGGAACATCGGAGCAAAGCCCGACCGACTCAAACGCGTTCAGGGCAAGTCGGGGTGCACAGCCCGACGTCAAAATCATGAAAGGCTGAATTGTACGAGGAGAGACATCGAGGTACATAAAAAGTGAATTGAATTGGTGTGACTGTCACGCATCACTATGCATCACCGCTGCGAAGGGCGTAGGGCCGCCGTAGTTTTTTGGACTCTAAGCTCACTGCTCGTGATACACCTCGAGCAAATTCAGAAAGCTGAACAAGGCCGCTTGAACCATTGTCTGCATCAGAAATGTGTTGGAATACTCGGTCCCAGGCGCGGCGCCCATGACTGACAGGTATCCTTCGGATATGTGCCTGTTCCTTGGCGGCCCTAGTTTATTAGCGGCTGATTTTTGCGCCATTAACGGTCTTTGCCTGTACGTACTACCGGATTGTTTCGACCTCCAGGCAGCTTTGAGACAAATGAAAGTTCCTGGTTGAGCTGCAGAACGCGACTTCGGTTGTGGAGTCTTCTTGCGCGATCCCACGGATCCGACTACCTAATACAGGTGATCGGTTTCAATGGTCTTTGGTCCTAATCCAGTCGTGGCAGCCGATTCATGATTAAGACCACCTAAACCCACTATGCCCCTTCCCACCAAGTTGAGCCTACTGTGGGTCGCGCTATTATAGATACTTAGCAAGTGTTACAATGGCCATAGTTTCGAACACAACCATTAAACGCGCTGCGTGAATTTCTCACTGGGAACACACTCGGACGATGCGAGTTCAGCTCAAAGCGCATACTGTCGGCGCAATATATTTTGTGGTTAGTATAACTTTCCGTGCATACACTGCGCTTAGCGTTTCCGGCATCATTTCCTAATCTAAACTTCCTTTTTCGGTACGAGACGTTCAGTTGTTTGGCTCTGATTGGGCGATGGCAGTGCTCCTTCAGACCGACTCACTTCTTGCAAGGATACTCATTCTGCCCATTCCCTACGATGAAAATAAGGACAGTAAAACGTCGCCAAGTCAAATCACGGCAAACTCATCCACAAGTCCAGCAATTTCTCGAAATCCGGTGTGCCCAAGCCTGAAACCGGATCCCATCCCTCAACGCTCTCGAACCCGTCCGTCCCACATCCCGGATTAATACCATCCACGATGTCTTTGAAGGCGCCCCGAAAGGCGTTCGAGTAGATAGCGGGATTGAGAACCCAACTGGCGACTTGCCCGCAGCGAGCCTTGCGTCGTTGATAAGCGTTATGATGGCACCGATGACGGGCGGTGCGGCGGACGTGCCGGCGACAGCTATAGTGCGCCCTTCGGCGACGACGGTGCAGTTGACCCCGTTCACTGAAAAATCCTGACAGGCGACAAAGGTAAGGGACAGATCTCAGGATAAACAGATGAAATCTCACCGGAATCCCCCGCGCTCTCTGGGAATTGTTGTACCGGTCAGCGCCGTAAGGCGGCTCGTGGTACTTGTAATATTCCTCGATCGCCGTCTTCTGGTATTCGGGTAGCGCAAAGATGTTACTGAACCCACCCCGGTCAGGGATGCGGCGCTTTCGGGGTCGAAAACTGTCGAGCCAGGGTTCACTTGCGTCGCGCCGACGCCGGTGACAAAGGGCAGTTTGCGGGGAACAATGCTGCGTTGCAGGTAAATCACTCATCCCAGGTGTGAGAAGAAAGGACGAACGATTGAAAAGAGGTGCGTCCTCGCTTTGTGTACCGTTGGGGAACAGACAGAGCTCGCCGTTGCCAGCTACGCCAGTGTCCCCGAGGCAAAGATGAAGGTGACGCCCATTAGGCCAAGTTTGCCGTACTCGTTGCATTGTCGAATTTGGTAGAATGGTGTCAGGTCGGCTTTGTTAAAAGATGTTAAGCAATGGATGTCTAAAACGATGGTAGAGACATACCTTCGTTGGATGCATAGCTCACGGAGATGACATTGCTCCGCTGCTTATTGCCACAATCTTTGGGTCCTTGGTACCCTCCGGAGCTGGTCCGGGTACACCCCGTCGACGGAGGGTCGTCTCCG